>JAVHZT010000089.1:0-300000 GCA_035079005.1 Fraxinus americana | reverse complement strand
CCATTCATTCTTTGTGATATTGATGTGGTTACTTAGAGTAAATGATATAAACTGTGTTTATGTTCCTGGATGCACTTATGGTCCAAAAATCTGGTAGCAAGGTGGAGATTGTTGGGCCGGATCCTGGCCCATCTTGTGTGCTATCAATTTTTGGATAGAAGTCGTGTTTACAATACACGCCTTTCTTATTTGGTTGACAACTTCACTGGACGGATGACACTTGGCTCACTGGTGACCGTCTGATGCTTGGACGGTTGGTATACTTGGGCTTGAGATATTTCTGGCTTCTAGCATTCGATCATATTTTCGAGAGTCTTCTAGGGTTTCCTGCTCTCTGAGAGAAAACGAAGAAAAGGGATAGGGTTTGATTCTTGATGCCTGTATTCACTCTAAATCTTTGATTTAGAGTATTGTAATAGTTAGATCTACATTCGATTGTAATATTCTGTGTGAATATTGAGAGGCTGTGGTCGAAGTCCTCTGTTGTAATACTGTGTGTATGTTCGAAGGTGTTCTTGGTGGTTTCTGAGTGATTCATGGGCTGTCTGTTGATGTACCTTGAGAGATAAGTCTCATATCCTTTCTTTATACTCTCTGTAACCTTTGTTGCCATTTTTGTGGCTGATTTAGTGCATCTGAGCATATTCCTGTTTATGGATGCTCAACGGGGGATGTAGGTGTTTGAAGCGGTCACCGAACCTCCGGAGCTACGGCCGAAACAATTCTTTGTGTTCATTCTTTAATTTCTGCAGTTTACTTTACTGTTTGAGATTATTGTTTGTTTCATTACTCACATCGTGGTGTGGTCTGGGCCTTACAAAAATAAATGTGAAGCTCAATAATTGGTTCTTATATGTCCTAGGATCAATATGTTTTCTTTTAAACATCACTAATAAATGCACGTACGTTACACGTAGTAGAGTCGTAATTGAATATTTAGTAGGATATATAAATATTTACATTAAGTGAAAAATGGAAAGCGAAAAATTGTGATCATATTGAATAGAGTAATACTATCTTGCACCACTAATGTTAAAACATCAATCTAATTAGCGCTAATGTGACATTAAATAAAAGATATAATTAAATGAATCACTTAGTTCTATCTCTCATTTATCCTATCACTCAGCGTCACCTAAACTGATATTGTAGCAACAGTGGTGCTAAATAGCATTATTATATTGAATATATCTTGATTTAATTGAATACTAATAAATAACCTGAAATATATCACCTTGTTTAGTCCATAAGATGTTCATTCTCTTTAGAAGAAATGGGAAGAAAGGGGTTCTATACAAATTCTATGCAGTATGAAAATAACAAGAAGAAATTCAGAGACAAATCGAACTCTTGGAGATTGAAATGAGAGAAAATGGAAAGGCGTTTTTTCAACCTTTTTCAGAGTGGAATTACTCTTAGTCGAAATCACTCGAACCTTTCTCATATCTTTGTGTTTCCTGTGTCCTCAATTGTCCAGTTTCCTGGCTCGCTGGCTTAGCTAATAGCATAAAACATATCCAAGTAATTCTGTTCCAGAATAAGTTAATTTGAGCATAAATTTTTATTTCAATTGTATAAAAAAGCCATATGCGAAACTTGATAAGAGTTTGTTGACCTAAAAAAATGCGCCAACAGAATCCCTTCCACATTTTCTTCACATAGACATCACTTGCACACTGAAACACCCCATTAAGAGGTAAAGGCCACTGGTCGAGAAAAAATTTCGACGACCATTTGCATTCCGACGATTAAGTCAACTGCCGAACGAGAGAAATATGAGTACAAGAGACGGAAGATGTGATTTGGCTAGGGTTAGAGAACATAGAGAACATACATTCTTATGAATGAAACTCACGTATATATAGGAAAATGTAAATGTGCCACATAGGTAATGGGCTGAGCTCAAGATGCAAATTGTTTAGTTTAATAAGCTCAATCTAATGAATAGTTGATGTCATGTAATTTTTAAGTATAAAAATAGTCCCCCAAGTCTGAGTTGTACATTAATCTGTGGGTCGAACTTTGATATATAAGCATCAATAGAAGAGGTCTTACAAATTTCTTCAGAAATATGAATAGCTCCAATAAGCGAGGACTTACAAACTGCTTTGAAATATGCATCAATCCCAAATATGAATAAGTGATGGCTTACAGATTACCTC
Source organism: Fraxinus americana (assembly GCA_035079005.1). NCBI lineage: Eukaryota > Viridiplantae > Streptophyta > Magnoliopsida > Lamiales > Oleaceae > Fraxinus > Fraxinus americana. Next base: position 297,838 of record JAVHZT010000089.1, on the reverse strand, counting down.
GAAAGATGTTGCATATAATTTGTTAAAATTTTGACAGCATATCCTTTATAATATGGACTAAACCAACCTGTAATACAACATAATATCTCCACTTCACATATATAAAATAAATTTGGGGTCCATTTGCCCTTCAAATTACTCATGACGATAAAGTGAATAATGACACATCAAATCTCTTAAAAATATAATATGCAGAGAGCCTACCATGTATTATAGCAAACCATATACTTGCACAATTTAGTGTAATAGTAGTGCTATAGTGAAACAACATGTTAATAATGTAGATAACGTGACATACATACTGACATAGTGAAAATAGTGTCGTAACATGCTAGTAGTGATGATGTAATGATACAAAGATACTAGTGTCATAATAATTCCACAAGTTCAAGTATGGATATTCATATAATGCATGAACTTTTGGATAGAAGCGATACTTTGCACATGAGTTCCAAAGGCGATGCTTTGGACATGACTAGCAAAGGCGATGATTTGGTTGGGAGTTGGTGTGTTAAGCTGGCATCTCTACATGAGGGTGACGCATCCAAGTCAAGGGCTTCTTCCATGGTATTTGATCTAGCCACGAAAGGCATCAATAGCTTCTTCCATGGCGACCCCTGCGGGGGTATCATGTGCCTCACCGATCAAAGTGGAAGAGGAGACCTCATGGGAAGTATCACAAACCTCTTTAAAGGCGTTCTCCACGGTGGATGGTGCATTCGTGGAGAACATCACTTTCGAAGGGCAAATGAGGTGACACGGGTGGGGGCGTCACGTGCCTTTCGTAATGAAGTGGACATCTTTGACATAGGTGGCCCCGTGAGAAGCATCACGTACTTCTTCAAGGGTGTTTTCCATGGTAGATGGTGCATCTATGGCGAGCATCACTTTCGAAGGGCAAATGAGGCGACCCCGGTGGGGGTGTCACCCGCCTCTCCCAACGAAGTGAACATCCTTGGAAGATGTGGCCTCGTGGGAGGCATTACGCACCTCTTCAAGGGCATTCTCCATTGTAGAGGTGCATATATGGAGAGCATCACTTTCGAAGGGCAAATTAGGCGACCCCAGTGGGGGTGTCTGCACTTCGCCGATCGAAGTGGACATCTTTAGAAGAGGTGGCCCCGTGAGAGGCATTACACACCTCTTCAAGGGCATTCTCCACGGAGGATGGTACATCCATGGAGAGCATCATCTTCGATGGAATCAGAGGTGACCCCTGTGGGGATGTCCATGCCTCGCTGATCGAAGTTGACATCCTTCGAAGAGGTGACATCGTGGGAAGTATCACGCACCTCGTTAAGGGCTTCCTCCATGGTTGATGGTTCATCCATGGAGAGGGACCTCGACTAAGCTAATATTCTTAGGAAAATATAAACTATAAGCTAATAAACTACGTGGGTGCACTTAGGAGAATACTAGTTCGACTAAGTAAAACACCCTTGATTGGGGTGCATTTGATGTAGAGGCGTGACAAGTGTTCTGAAGATAAATGCAGTTGTAATGCAACATCCATATGGTATAGCATCTCGGAGAGCGAGGAATGATTTGAGATGTTGGCTTGTCTCGAACTATCGAAATCTAATAAGCTAGCTTCGGAAGGATGAAGTTTTGCAGCCTCGAATAGACGATAGTGAGAGATGAGAGATAAAAATATCGCAAATAGCTCTCGAACTATTGGAGTCTTATACGTTGGCCTCGAATAGACAAGATCTTAGAGTTAGGCTCGACGATAGTGAGAGGCGAGAGATAAACATCTCATAAATTGCTCTCGAACTATCGGAGTCTTATAAACCGGCATCGGATAGATGAGGTCTTAGAGTTAAACTCGACGATAGTGAGAGGCAAGAGATAAACATCTCGCAAAGCCAAGGAAAGCATCTGGCGAGACAATGAATAAACATTCCGCGAAGCTAGGAACAAGCCTCTAGCGAGGCTGGAAATAAACATTCCGCGAATAGCTCTTGAATTATTAAAATAAAATTCCTTGCTAAAATTTGAAAAAAAATAAATTTCCTAAAAACCTAGAAAATTATGATTTTTTTTTTCAAAAATAAAATAAAAAACTAAAGAAGTATAAAAATAAATTAGCACAACTCCCCGACAATGGCGCCAAAGTTTGGTGTGTGCTGTCCCAAGCACCCAAAAGTAATACCTTAACCTCTAAAACTAATGTAGTAGTAAAAGTAAGGGTCGATCTCACGAAAAGTATGTAATTCAATATTTTATGCTTCGTACAATGATTGGGGGGTTTTATATGCAAATAATTGTTAAATTAACGGAAACAATCAAAAGACTAACCTTAGTCCAAGTCAATATCCACCTTCGGAACTTTACAATTGATCATCGGTGCAAGTATAAATCAACCCATATTTTGAATATTTACCATTGTGATTATTTTTCTATCTCTCCTTACTTATAATTAATTAGAACACAAGTGACCAATTAACCATAATTACCAAACAACCTAAGACAATCTCTTTATATTTAATTTGATAATTGCATTACGAATTAAAAAGATCGATGAAGCTAAACAACACAAGCACTAGCGGTTGCATTTAATTTAGTTGAACATTCTTCCTAAAGTTCAACAATCACCAAAGCAGCAAATTATGAAACCCTAGCTGCTTCACAAGTTAAAGAAATCAAACAATTACGGATTTGATATTTAACTTAGCAATAAATTGTAACAAATAACAAACTAGTAGGTCTCCTAGCAATTAAACATAACGATCATGGAAATAAGTGCAGGAGAATATTCAATACTCAAAAAATGAATTAAACTAAGAAAAATCATTTAGATCTCACAATATGTGCTTCTGAGACTTCAATCTCTTTCGACCAAGTGTAAAAGATTAGTTACAATTTATGAATCTATGAGCAATATAATGAAGAATGAAGTTTGGAGGCTTTTTGTACGTTTTTCTTCCGCTCTAGGGTTGCAAATCACGTATTTATAGTTGTTTCTATAGGTGGTTGACTTGAATTAGAAAATCGGAATTTCGTATCGAGAAACACCTATGCGACCACATAGTAATAAGTCATGCGGTCGCATAGAACATTGAAACTGGGCTCTAAAAATCTCTGAATGTGCTCATGCGATTGCAAGGAAGATTACATTATGCAACCGCATAGTTTTGCCTGTTTTTCACTGGACAGCTTTCAATATTTTGGTCATATCTTTCTCTTCCGATATTCGATTGAGGCGATTCAAGATGAATTGGAAAGCTAACTCAAAGGGCTATAAATCTTCCACATATATAAGTTTTCCAATTCGAATATTTCCTATACCAAAAATGGGTCTCAAACTGAGACTGGAAATTCGAAGCATAACATTTTCGGCTAGGAATTGATATATGATAATACCTTGATTGTATTTCATTCCTTTGACTTCTTTCTTCATCCGATTGATCTCGACACTATCAAATCTTTATCGTGAGGTTATACATAACTTTTGAGTATTTTTATTTTAGTTCCCAACCTTCGTTTTCTTTCATTTTGGTCATTGTTTATTTATTTCTTCCAAATTATGTCATATCTATATAATTGCCACCTAAATCAAAATATAAACGTAATGAGTACATTTTGACATTGATTAATCATACGTTCATATAAAACAATGAGAAAAAAAATATGCATTTTACATTCCTATCACTTGTTCACCTTGTATATTTCTATCCAAAAATTGCATTTTTATGTTAAAAGTCAAACCTTATCGTGTGGACAATTGGGTTGTGGTGGTTGTGGATTTGTCAACTAACGGTCAAACTAACAGTTTTCAACCATTTGGATTCCATACGAGAATCTTTCAAAGGTTTGGTACCTTGGGTGGCACAAATGAAAATTTTTGGTCAAGTCTACTATTAAATGAAAGATTTGGTACCGTGATTACAATTTTCCCCTTTTTTATGGACGTTTTGAGAAGAATAATGTTATTCACAATGTAATTATTGTCACATGAATTGATGATCATCTAGAATTTAGATGAATAACATTAATTTTTAGAAAAAAGCAATGGTTTGAACGATGGGCGATATCTTAGTGCATGTTTGGCATAGCTTAAAAGCTTAATTTACTGTAAATTTCAGATATCTTTTTTGAGGTTTTTGACAATTTCAGAAATCTTTTTAAAAATTACACAAACTAACTTTACCTTCAAGTTTAGAATAACATATACTTCCCTTGATCACTTCTATGTCACATATTAGTGTAAATAATAGTGATTATGCTTAAACTTCTTTCGTCTTGTGACACTTCTAACAATATTGTAATATCAAAATTATCCTTTAAAACTTTTTATTTAAATCAACAGCAAAGTATTGTTTATATCATAAAATTGTTTAGAAACATATCAGATATTGATTGGTTTGAATGGTTCTATTAGGGAACGCAAGATGGAGATTTTAAATGTGGTTTCATCTCAAATAAGTATTCAAAAATTTGATAGTTGTGAGTTTCAGCTACTTCCTTAATGTGATAGCGTTTTACATACATTCATATGTTTACCATTGTTACTTTAATAAAGAATTGGCAAGAAAAATAAAGTTGAATAATCGATTAAGTTTAGTTTAAATGATCACTATACATGTCTTACTTCTATAGTTCTATATTATATTTTGTTATATTAGTAATTTAGTATAGAGTGGTTGGTTTATATTAGGATCTTCTATGAACATTTGCAAAACTCTCTTAGTAAGGACTCGTGAATCCGGCCAATTTTTGACGAGATTTGTGCGTAAAAAGGAAAGGATTTCTCTTCTAGACTTTGAAATTTAAAATGAATGAAATGTTTATGCACAAAAGATAATGTAAGGTGTTAAGCATAGTGTTTTGACAAATTTACCGCTATAAAAGTTAGATCATACATTTCAATTAAGGAAAATTTAATGTTAAAGTTAATAGAATATGTAAAAATGATAAAATGAAAACGAAACTTAAAGTTGGGGATCAAAAAATTCGATTTATAGGTTGGGATGAATTTTCTAGAAGAAGATTGTGACGGAGAACTTGATCTCTGCCAATAAGATCTAAAAAAGAAGCTTATTGATAGTAGGCTAAAATCACCTTCTAAGTTCTATGTAAATATCTAAATTTTCTATTTTTTTTTTACTTTTATTTTCATATTTATGATAAATTTAAATAATAACAAAAGTTGGAGAACTTGAGGGTCCCGAATCCCAAATACCCTTTTATTCCACCTTGAATACCAGTTTAGGTGACACTGTTAAAGTATTAGCATTTCCAATGATGCATGCAATGGAACTCATTAATAAGTCTATTTTTCATGAGTCAGTTAAAAATGACTTAAATTTATCGACAATTTAACCTCCATGAGATTGAAATTAAAGGCCCAAAGCAATATATGTAACTAAGATACGTTAACAGATCAATATTGTAGCACTTACGATTATTTGTTTTTTGAAAGCTAAATTTTATTTTTAAAGATAACTTTAAAAATTTATATTTAACAAACTAAGTAATAAGTAAATACTTTTAAACCAATGATCATAATTGTCAGACTCGTTCTGGACAATGCAGTTGGTCAATGAGTTAGTGGTTCAACTGACAGTCATTGCATAAAAACATACAAAAAATATATAAAGTATAAATTTTTTTAAGGGCAAAATTAAATTTTTTAATTTATTTTTCACTAATTATTTAGGCCTATAAAATAAAGTAAAATGTTAAACCAATGTTTTTTTAAATAATATTTTTATAAAAATTATAAATGATTCATTAGATGAATCATGCTACGTGTACAACATTTTCTTACAATGTTGGTTGGCAATCATATTTGTCAAAATCACATTCATCTATTTCAAACAATGTTTTTAAAATTAATGGTCGGGATTTTGACAATATTAATGTTGTCATCCATCATTGTCAACGACAATTGTACAAATAGATTAATTCAATAAGTATTTATCAAAATTCAGGCATGCTAGTCGTAACTCCACAACCCCATCCCATCCTATCCCCCACACCCCAGCCCATGAAGGTGTCAATGGGCCGAGTCGGCCCATACCCACACGAGCTCACGAGCCGAGCTCGTGGCTCGTGGCTCGTTGGATTTTGGGTGAGCTCGGCTCGTGGCCAAGCTTGTCCAAAACGAGCAGCTCGGCTCGCCGACTCGTCATTTTGACCTTTTTTAAATTAATACTACTATAACTAAACCTTAAATTCCATATATACACACACACACACACACACACACACACATTTTCTAATTTTTTTAAAATATACATTTTTCAAAACATTTATAATTTTTAAAATAATAAGAACAAAATTTTATTTGTTGAATTTTGTTTTTTGTTTACCCAATTACCATTTTATAATATATTAAATCTATATATATATATATATATATATATATATATATATATATATATATATAGATTTTGTAAATAATTTTTTAAATATACATTTTCTAAAATATTTTTATTTTTTTTTAAAAAAAAGATAAACCTTCCTCCTTTATCCGGGTTTGAGACCGGCTACTTCAATTTCGAGTAGGTGGAGTTAAAATTATACACGAACAACTTGTTACGTGTATAATTTTTTTAAAAAAATTATAAAGGTATGAAAATAAAATTTACTTGATTAATGCGGTAAAATTAAATATCACTTACTTGATTACATGCAATTTCGACATATTTATATTGAATTCGATAATTAGCGTCTTTCCAATCCTTCACGCACAATAACGCTTCCAAAATATCTTCTTTTATTCAACTTCTGACCTCAGAGAGAACACTTTTCCTTGCGCTAAAAGCAGATTCCGAAATTACAATGCTAACCGGAGGTGTTAATAGATCTTTTGCAATTGCAGAAACTATTGACCGTTGGCGTCCGTTATTTTGCCAGAATTTAATGATATCTTCTGAACTTTTCCTTAACTGATTTGTTACTAGGCAAAATATGACTAAAGTAATCAATTAATTCAGATGGCAACGCATTTGGACTAGTACTCGAAGTTTGAGTACATATAGTGGAAGACAAACTACTACTACTAGAGGAACCACATGCATATGCAGTTAAATCATATCTATATTAGTTCATATTTTCAAATAAATTTAAAAATTCAGCGTCGTCATCGTTTATATTAGCTAGGTACACGAGTAATATGTGTACCTATTCGTGAAACATATAATTCATACATTTCACATAACTTTTGTTCCAAATTCCTATAAGTAATAGACATATTAAAAGTTAAAACATTTAAAATTTGGATAATTACAAATTTAGTACCGGATAAATTATATCGGGGTCCATGACGCATGCTAAAGGAAATAACATAGGTAATTATTTCAAATATTTTCTAAATTTTAATTCCATGGAATATATAACCGCATGAAAATCGGGGTCATTTTGATATCTCTTAAAAGCCATAGCAGTTATATAAAGACGTTCAAGAACCATACAACTAGTGGGATAATAAATACCAGACAATACATTTGTAGACTCATAAAAACTTGCCAAAAAAATTTTAATTTTAAAAACTGTAGTCCAATCGAATTCATTCAAGATAGTATCGTTTTCGTCTCTAACATGCATATTGTTATAAAATTCAGTGATAAACATTTCAAAACCTTTACAGGATTTTAATAATAAGTAATTTGAATTCCATCAGTAACAAAGGTTTTTATATGCTCATTCCCAACTTGTTCATAAAATTCCTGAAATGCTTGTTTTCTATTAGGTGTAATTGTGATATATATAAGTGCATTCTTAATTCTGTTAATTTCATCCTTAACATATTTTAAACCGTCTCGTACTATTAAATTAAAAATATAGCACACACATCGAATATGAAATAAATAACCACCGAAATCGGGTTGAAGTACTCTATGCAATTTATAGATAACAACCTATTTACACAAGCATTGTCGAACGTAAAAGAACGAATTTTACTCTCGCGTTTATATTCTCTAATTATTAACATAATAGCATTAAATATAGTTTGAACATTGTGAGGATACTCAACAATTTTAAAAGTAATAATTTTTTTTATGCATGACTCAAAGTGGGTCTATATAATGTGCGGTTGCAGCTATATAACCTCTCTTATTAATCCCTTCCCATAAATCCGAAGTTAAAGATATCACACCCCCATATTTTTCTAAATCCACAATCAATAGTTTCTTTGAATTAAGAAAATATTCAATTGTATTAGAACGAAGAGTATTTTGACTTACCCTAATGTACATCAGTTGAAAATATTGTTTGACGTAGTTTACGAAATGTTAGTTGTCCACTATTGCTAGTGGCAGCTCTGCCTCGGCAACGAACTTCACCATTCTCGTTCGAGCTTCCTCCTCCGAATACATCCACGTAGAAAGTGGCGTAGTAGTAGCACCGACGCCTGGAGTCCCAGACTGTAGTTGCGTTTGACCAGTTGGAAGAAGCCCATGTTTGGCCGCACATGTTTTGTAGTGACGATTGAGGCGGGTGGTTCCAATGTCTTTTTGCCATGCCAATCGTTGTTGGAAATATTTACATACTAATTTGGTTTCTGGAAGTCCATCGACCACACGACCAGTGTGGAACAATTTGAAATGGTTCCAACATTTTGCTTGCTTCTTCTCCTTTCTCTTCCCTCTTGCATCGAGAATATTTAATGTAGGTTCTTCATCTTGTTCCAAATCAATTGAAACACTAGGATCAACATCATCGTTATCCAAATCAATTGGATGACTACATTCACGAACGTCGAAATCTTCAATATTTTCTGAAATTGGTAATTTATTGAGACCGGAAAATTCATTTCCAAATTGATTTTGGACAGGTGTTTCGCCTTCCATACCGAACAAGTTTTCAACAAATTGTCGTGGATCCATTTGTAAATAATAGAAATTGAATGTTGAAAACTTGAAGTAGAATGTAGAATTGAGAAGTGAATGAAAATTATGTAGTAGTGTATAAAATGAATTGTAAAAAAAAAATGAATGATAATGATTTGTAGAATGTAAAAAAAAAATGTAGAAGATGATTATAGAATAAATCTAGCGAGCCGCCCGCTCGGTCGACTCGTACTCAGGCTCGTATTTTGATGAGCTCGAGCTGCTCGTGGATCGCTACAGTACAAGCCTAGCGATCGAGCCAATGAGCCGCTCGGCTCGATTGCCACCACTAAGCCCATCCCCTATTCTACCGACACCTTTCCAAAAAATTTTCCCAAGATGTCATTTCTTCTTTAAATATCTGGTATGTATTTATGTTTTCCGTTTCTTTCTTTTCTTCGTTTCTTCACGAAGGAAGACCCGTCGACGGGAAATTGAGGAAATCGACGGAGAGGAATCCTTCCGGAGACCAATAGTCAAAACGACGGCAATGGTTGGTTTTCGAAAATCAATGATCTATTGTTCCGTGTTACAATGGCGACGCCTAATAAATTATTCAAGAGTATGAGATTAGACTCTTTTATGGTGTTCACGTAAAGCAAATGAATGATTTTGTAAGCCTTTGGTAGGATGCTCTGTAGAAACAAGGTCACTTGAAGATTCTTCCACTACATAAAAACTAAAATGCAGGGTGCAAGCCAATTGGCACGCAATTGGTTAGTTAAATTTGGTATCGCACATAAAATTAATCAAATACGTTCTTCTTCTCCTGATTTAGTTTCAATTTTTATTTGGTAGGTGTTTGTCCAATGATTCGGGTTGGGTTATTGGATCAGATCTGGAAGATAATAGTGATTAGCACATGAATGCGAATTTATGCAAGGTGATTTTAGGTGACGGTGGTGGTGATTTGATTGTGGAGGAGGAGGTAGCAGCAACAATTTTGGTCTTCTCGCCTGTTTTATCGTAGAGGTGTTGGTGGTGGATTTTTGAGGTTTGTTTGAAAGTGGAGGAGGAGGGGTCATAGTAACTGGTGGATAGTTCTAGTCTTGTGTTTTCTAAAATTGTTGGTGGTGGTTCTGTTGACGGTGGTGACGGTGGTGGCGGCAGTGGTGGTTGGTGTTTATTGAAGGTGCTTGGGGAAGTGATGGTGATGGTGATTGTAATTGTTGTCGTGGATTTTGAGGTGAAGGTAAGCTTGAGTTGAAGGTGGTAGTGTAGTACATTGGAGTGGAGGTGGTGGCAAGTGGTTGTGGATTGTGGTGTTGGTCTTTGCTGCGTGCAGAATTGTTTGAGGTGACCCTTTGAGATCAAGTATGTGTTTATTGTGATTGGTTGTGACCAATTATGTCTTCATTATGATTGTTTATGACCAGATTAATAGTGAGTCACAAATTAGACTGATTTGGTCACAGACAGTCACACTGAATACAAATTTTGGCCACAAGTAGTCACAAATAATACATGTAACTTGGTTACATACAATTACAAATTAGACTGGCTTGGTCATAGATGGCCTGGTCACTGTTAGTCACAGATAACACGGGTATGGTCACAATCAATAAGTCTAGTTACATATAACACACTTAACCACAAATCTATTCAACTAAAATGCAACATTACTGCCACCACACAGTACTTAAAACTTTGCTACCACCTCACCACTCCCACCACCATTAAACAGATCAACTCCGATACACTTTTATCACATGTAATGCACCATCATCGCCACCACATAAATCTATTTCTAACACAGTGCCACCTCATCACCACCACCACCACCTATAAAATTATTTGTGTTTGTAAATGTGTATAGAGAGAGAGAGAAAGCTTCTATACAGAGAGAAAATATTTTTAATTTTTGGAGTTTTCAACATGGAGATAGGGTGGGGGTTGGGTCAATTGGGATGGGGAGCGTAAAGAGATTTGAATTTCTGGAGATTTCTGGGGTGAGGTGGAGTATCAATATATCGATTAATGTAGAGAGAGAGAGAGAGAGAGAGAGAGAGAGAGAGAATAAATGTACATTATAATATAATTATATATTTAATAATTTGATTTATCAACTGATTTATGAAATATTTTAGGGAGTTTGTAAGTTTTGAAATGTGATTTTTATATGTAGGAGTTATGTATTTTTCTCTATAAGTTATTGCACTCAAGTAATATTAATACACGTTATGTTCAAGTAGTGAGAAACCCATTATTATTTTTTTAGGTCCAAGGTTCATCTCGGGCATAAAAATTTTGTAAGAGGATTTCAAAATACAATCAAACCGGTCAATCGAGCTGAGTAAATCGCCGATAACTCAGTCAAAGCCCAATTTTGACCGAGTCAAGTACATTTCAATCAAATTAATCTGCCCAACCCAGTCAAGGGTCCTTGTCGCCGATTTTCCGGTCCTACCGATCGGGCCGGGCTGGGTTTTAAAAAGGGAAAAAGAAAAACAATTATTCACATCACGCTTTAATTGTATTAAAAGTTCTTCTATTTTTTACTTATTGTCACACTTCCATTAATTAACATATTTTATTTCCATTGACATTATCATCCAAATATCATGTTCGCGTGTAAGCAAATATTCGTTGTACTTTTGTAATAATAATAATAATAATAATAATAATAATAATAATAATATTATTATTATTATTATTATTATTATTATTATTATTATTATTATTATTGTTTAGAAATGAGGGACTATTAAATTTTTTTTTTTAATGCTATCTTAACAGAATTTTTGGATGCAAACAGTCATCAAAGACAAGATGTGTTGATTAAGGAAATATTGAAAATTAAAGAATGTGATTAATATAAAGCTGGGGACATAAATATGATAATAAGCAGAATTTAGAATCATTTAATGCAGGGGTAAACTTCTAAGAAAATGTGGTGTCTATACAAAGAAAAAACATGTCCACTATAAAATGAAATTGAGCCAATACACAAGGACTTGATGTGCAAATGGGCAATGGTTGGCGCATCTAGTCCCTAAACGTTGTCCCTCATGTGTAATCAATCCTTAAGGACGGATTCCATGTTTCCCACGATTCTAATATTTGCAATATTCCCTAATTTGCTTGACGACGCTATTTGTTTGTTTGGTTCCCTCACCCTAGCCTTCTTCGATATTCTCAACATATTTTTTAAGGTGCTAGAGCTAAAAGATATTGCCTGAGATTTAGCCAGAGCTATTGACCTATAAGTGGAGCAATGGCAAGATATGTTATAGTATGTTCTGAAGTAGACCTCTTTATTGTATGCACATAATTTATCGGGTCTTTGCTAGTTAATTAAAAAAAGGACATTGCAAGTGCACAAGAGAAAACTTGATAGTTGCCTACCTCTAAACGAAAAACATGTTCGTGCTCGAATATCCACAACATTAACCAAAATAGTAGCAAAATCATTTACATGGTGCTTGTTCTGAATTGGATGGAATCCATCCAGGAGGATTGATTGTGCAGGAAAGTGATAGATTAGGGACCTCAGCACCATAAATAAAACGTCAGAGGACCATTTGCACAGGAAGAATAACGCTGAGGACTAAATGAGCCAATTACCTGCAATAGTGACGTGAGAGAGATTTAGTGCCCCGCCTATGGCGGGGTAGGTGTGGGGGGTGGGCCTGCCCCATTTATTTATTTTTTATTTTTTAAATTTTCAGTTAAAATACAAATTCAAAATTTTAAAATCCAAAATAAATAATGCTCAAACTAACTATATCAATATTCAAAGCAAGCACTCGAAATAAACAATGTCCAAAACTAATTTTTTTTTATTCGGGTTCCGGGGGGGGGGGGGGGGGCAACCTTGCCCCGCCAACCCAGGGCTGGGTTTTTTTCACCCCATTCGGGTCGGGGCGGGGCGATCCTCACTTAGTAGAACAATGCAAGTGTTTGAAAATCGATTGCTAATATTAAGAGATTGACCTTCAAATTTAGGACTTTTAGCTAGCCCAAAATCCTAAGCAAGGTGGCATACCTATTGCAATTGGCTGCAGGGGCCAGGCCTTATTTAATTTTGCATTGCTTTTCTTAAATATCAGAAAAGTTAGTAAAATTATAGGACAAATCATATCAAGAAACATGATTTTATTTCAATTGTCATCCTTGTTGTCTAAACCAATCAACCCCCACCTTCCCCCTTTAATAACATAAGGTAGTCTAGCGTTGCAGACTATTGTCGCACGGTATTCCTTTCTGTGCTAAGAAGAAAGGTAACCCGTGAAACTTGGACTATCACACAAAGCCAGTTAAGGGCCTGAGTCCAAGCATAGAGCTGATTTCATTTTGCTTCTCCGGATCGTCGAGCCTAATCGACTCGACTCTTTTCCGTAACCCCCGGCCTCTCACTTCATTTCGTTCTTCTTCTATACCAGAAGACTGTGATGGGGGAGAACTTGAATTCTCGCCAATAATATATAAACAAGAAGCTTTTTGATAGTAGGCTAAAACCACCTTCTACGTAGATAGCTAAATTTCTATTTTTGTCTTTTATTTTCATATCTATAATAAATTTAAATAATAACAAAAGTCAGAGAACTTGAGGTTCTCAAATCCCAAATACCCCTTTTACACCAGTTAACGTGACATTGCTAAAATATTAGCATTTCCAATCATGCATGCAATTAAACAAGAAGTTTCAGAATGATTCTATTTTTAGAAACAATTTTTGAAATATTTAAATCAAATAATCGATAACCAGTTCTGCAACTCATTAATGTATCTATTTTTCATTAGTTCCTTAAAAGTGACTTAAATTTATCGACGATTTAACTTTCATGAGATGGAAATTAAAGGCCACAAAAAAAGCATTATATGTAACTAAGATAATTTAGCAGATTAATATTGTAGCACTTACGATTATTATTATAATTATTTTTTTTTGAAAACTAAATTTTATTTGCAAAGATAAGTACCCATTCGAAAACAACTGGATGATGACAAAATTATCAACAATTGGAATCCCATATTTCTATTCAACAACGTATGACTAGTTCCTTGATTTTGGTTAAGTGATTGTTGAATTCTTGCCTTGGAATAAATGGAAGAAAACGGATTGATATTGGTGCAATCTATATTCATTGATTCAAATTAATTAAATTCCATGTTGGTTCATGTACACCCCCTTTGTTTAAAGGGAAATTTGGCCAAATAACCCACCTCAACAATGATTTTGGGGAAATGGCCTTTGACCAACATTGAAACAGAATAAAAAAGATTTAAAATATTTTAATGGTGAAATGACAAAGTTGTCCTTCAATTTATATCAAATTATTCACCAAACTTCTTTCATTTCACCACATTCCTTCTTCTTCATTTTGGATGATTTTTGCCCATTTTCAGCAGCCACATATGGAGCCCAATTCCACCACTTTTCGGCCACCCAAACCATCGGACTACACCACCCCCAGCCTCGTCTCACTCCCATCTACAACCTCCAATCAACAATTATCCATGAAACCACCACAATCAGCAACAAACCAGCCCAAAAAACTAGTTCTCGCGCACCCTTCTTCTGCCGGAAAACCTACCTCTGGCGACACCCATGGTCGCGCACCACCACCAGTGGATAGCACTCACCCAGATGACGAACGCATGACTTAACATCGACCAAAAATGCACCAATTTGATCTGCTGTTGCTGAAAAAGATCAGCAATCGCGATGTAAAACGACACTACATTCGTTATCTGCAACGTAAAACGACACTACAGTCGTTATCTGCTGTAATTTGATTTTTTCAGCAAAATGACCTCTAATAATGGACTTACAAACATGTATAACACAAAAAGATTGACAAGTTACAAAGAACGATTGAAATGACATAACTTTTATATTTATCGAGATAATGAATGAACGAGTCGTTTTATTCGTATGTGTCGATTAAGTTAATGAACATACATTTCAACATTATACGTGTCGTGCATATTACAATATAAATAAGTTTCACTTATTATTTGCATGGGACGAATGGGCCGTGATTACTTATACTCGTATTTAGATATGTAACATGACAAGTGTCGTTTTCATGTCCAGTAACGACACGGTGTCGTTCCGAAATTTTCAACAAACAATATTTTAATGGACTCCCTAAAGTATGTAACATAGAAAGTTATGAAAATATCTAAGATGACTGTACAAATAACATTACAACGATACACAAGTGTCGTTGTGGTGGAAAAGAAGCAAAAAATACTGGAGAAATCAACAAAAGGTATTGGCGAAAATACGGGGGTGGGCCCCCCTCCCGGGGTCCGCCCCCGAATTTTTTTTAACTAAGAAGATTGAAAATAACGATTTTGAGTACCAAAATAGGCAAGCTAGATTGACTATCCAAAAAGACAATCAGTTTGTCGACCTTTTTAAGTTAGGGGGTCCAATGCTTGACGTCGCTCCGCTGGAAAAGTAGCAAAATATTGGAGAAATCAACAGAACGACAAAAGTGTCGTTACTGCTTTGAGAACGTCTACCAGAACGACAGAACTGTCGTTCTGCATCTAAAATTGATTTTGAAGAGCCGCGACCCGTCCGAGCCACGATAATGATGAGTAGAACTCATTTAAGTTGCAGGCTCAACACGCCGCTTACAACATTCGAAATTTATGATAATTACTTAATCAAGAGGAAAAAAGAAAACGACACAACTGCCGTTACTGTTTTGAAAACGGCACAAGTGTCGTTCTGGCTCTAAAATCGATTTTGAAGAGCCGCGACCCATCCAAACCACGATAATGATGAGTTGAACTCATTTACGTTGCCGACTGAACACACACCGCTTACAACATTCAAAATTTATGCTCATTACTTAATCAAGAGGAAAAAAGAAAACGACACAACTGTCGTTACTGTTTTGAAAACGGTACAAGTGTCGTTCTGACTCTAAAATAGATTTTGAAGAGCAGCGACCCGTCCAAACCACAATAATTTAAAGATCTACGAGAACGACACAAGTGTCGTTACTGTTTAGAAAACGGCACAAATGTCGTTCTGCCTGTGAACACGTGTATTAAGCGCCACGATCCTCCCGAACCACGATAATCGATAACCTGAACTCATTTAAGCTGCAGGATGGACACGCCGCTCACAATATTCAATAGATATGGTCATTACATGATCAAAAAGAAAGATGAAAACGATACAAGTGTCCTACAGTTTTGATGCGTTTAATTTAAATATTCTTATGCCGTCACTCCCAGGTTGAACGTCTATCAGAATGGCACAAGTGTCGTTATGTTGTGCAAATAAGTCCATGAGAACGGCACAAGTGCCGTTACTATCAAGAAAATGACACTTGTGTCGTTCTGCCTCGGAAGATAACATTTAGTAGAATGGTATCAGTATCGTTATGAAAAGAAAAACAATATTCTGTCAATAAACACGAGTACGAGTGGCCACGACCCCTCCAAATCTCGATAAAAGATAATTCAAACTTATTTACGTTGCAAGATGGACATGTCATGCAGAAAATTTGGGATTTCTAACGAATAAATACAATGATTTGGGATTTCACCAACAAGATATCATATAATCTGTATCAATTCTATCGTTATTTTTCACATGATCGATATTTCCGACTTCCTTAATTCATGGGGTACAATGCTTGAGGTCGTAGATGCTGAAATAAATCAAAATATTGCAAAAATTATCAAAACGACACATGTGCCGTTAAACGACACTTGTGTCGTTCTGTTAATGAACACGAGTACGAGCGGCCACGACCCATCCGAATCTCGATAAAAGATAATTCGAACTTATTTACGTTGCAAGATAGACATGCCGTGTAGAAAATTTGAAAGTTACACTCATCAACTATATTTTCTAACGAATCAATACAATGACTTGTGATTTCACCAACAAGATATCATATAATCTACGTCAATTCTATCCTTATTTTTCACATGATCGACTTCCTTAATTCATGGGGTACAATGCTTGAGGTCGTAACGGCCGAAATAAATCAAAATATTGCAGAAATCATCAGAACGACACATGTGCCGTTAAACGACACTTGTGTCGTTCTGTCAATAAACAAGTATCTAAAATGGCTAATCGACATTTCTGACTTTCTCAAGTCATTGGGTACAATGCTTAAAGTCGTTAAGGCGGAAATAAAGGAAAATATTGGAGAAATCATCAGAACGGTACATGTGCCGGCACACGACACTTGTGTCGTTCTGTCAATAAACACGAGCATGAGCGGCCACGACCCCTCCGAATATTGATAAAAGATAATTTGAACTTATTTACGTTGCAAGATAGACATGCCGTGCAGAAAGTTTGAGAGTTACACTCATTAATTATATTTTCTAACGAATCAATACAATGACTTGTGAGTTCACCAACAAGATATCATATAATCTATGTCAATTCTATCGTTATTTTTCACATGATCGACATTTCCGACTTCCTTAATTCATGGGGTACAATGCTTGAGGTCGTAGTGGTCGAAATAAATCAAAATATTGCAAAAATTATCATAACGACACATGTGCCATTAAACGACACTTGTGTCGTTCTGTCAATAAACAAGTATCTAAAACAGCTTATCGACATTTCTGACTTCCTCAAGTCATGGGGTACAATGTTTAAGGTCATTGAGGCTGAAATGAAGGAAAATATCGGAGAAATCATCAGAACGGCACATGTGCCGGTACACGACGTTCGTGGCGTTTTGTCAATAAACACGAGTACGAGCGACGACGACCCCTCCGAACCTCGATAATCGATAATTCGAATTTATTTAAGTTGCATGATGGACATGCCGTGTAGAAAATTTGAGAGTTACACTCATTAATTAGATTTTCTAACGAATCAATACAATGATTTTGTTGAAAAAAATTTGAGAGTTGCACTCATTAATTATATTTTGTTGAAAAAAATTTAAATATAGGTAAAAATTTCAGAACGACACAAGTGTCGTTACTGGACTTGAAAACGACACAACTGTCGTTACTGGACTTGAAAACGGCACATGTGCTATTGCATGTGTAAACACGAATGTAAGCAGCAACGACCTATTCATGCCTTGAAAAATAATAGGTTGAGCTTATTTATGTTGTAATATGCACATAACATGTACAAAAGTTAAGAGATATGCTCACTAATTTAATCGACACATGTGAGTGGAACGACTTGTGGTTTCACCATCTTGATAATATAAAAGCAATGTCATTTCAACATTTTTTTGTGACATGGTCAATTTTTCTATGTTATTTACATTAGGAGTCCATTATTAGAGGTCGTTTCATTGAAAAAAATCAAATCACAATAAATAACGACTGTAGTGCCGTTTTACGTAGCGAAAAACGACTGGAGTGTCGTTCTACGTTTCGGATAACAGTTGGAGTGTCATTACCTTCCAATAGTTGCAAACAACATAAAAAACACACTAAGTACAAAAACAACACCAACTTAAATACTATTTAATACTATATTCATTAATAAATGTACAATTTACATAAGATTTCTAAAATTATATTTATTTTTTCTTCAAATATAAATTCTTCTTTCTTCAAATGTAAATGAGATTTAATATAGTTGATAAATATTCATAAGATACCCAAATATGTGAAGAATACAATGAATAATAGGATTTTAGAGTAGCAAGAATAATTGAAGAGAAGAAAACGAGTTATTGTGATTTTGGGGATCAAAAAGTGAATGGGGGGATTTAATTGGATTGATAAGGGTGTTAGGGTCTTTTCCAATGGTGAGGGTATTTATGACATTTGATATTGTTTATTTATTTTTTTTTATAATTGAAAGTCATTTGGCCAAGAAACATTGAGATATGATTTTTTAATCAAAATCATTGTTTGACTAGGTCTTTTAACAAAAACTCCCTTATTTAAATGTATATAAATTATTATTTTTTTATATCTATTAATTCAAATTAATTAAATTTCATGTTGGATCACTTACACCCCATTTGTTTAAATGTATATACATTATTCTTTTTCTATATTCATTGATTCAAATTAATTAAATTTCATGTTGGTTCACTTACACCTCCTTTGTTTAAATGTATATACATTATTCTTTTTCTATATTTATTGATTCAAATTAATTAAATTATATGTTCATGAATCAATTTGATTGTTTCTATACAATTCAATTATTTATTTGCGTGCATGATGTTTAATAATTAATATTCAATTAAATATATATTGAAAAACGAAAGATAGGGTACTATTGAAATAATTAAATTGTAGTAGGGCTAAAATCGTCCAGAAAATGATTCTCACTTGATGCGATATTTAATATATTATTATAGATTAGCATTTTTTTTTCCATTGACATTTCATCCAAATATCATGTTATCCTGTTTTAAAATAATAAAGCAAATATTGGTTTTACTTTTGTATTTATTTATTTTTTTGCTTATTTAGAAATGAGGGACTATTAATTTTTTTATGCCGTCGTAACAGAAGTTTTGGACGCTTACCGTCATCAAAGACAAGATGTGTTGATTAAGGAAAGATTGAAAATTAAAGAATGCGATTAATATAAAGTTGGAGACATATATATAATAAGTAGATGTTAGAAACATTTAATGCAACTATAATATGGCATAAACTTCTAAGGAAATGTGGTGTCAATACAAAGAAAAAACATGTCCACTATAAAATAAAATTGAGCCAATACACAAGGACTTGATGTGCAAATAGGCAATGGTTGGCGCATTTAGTCCCCAAACGTTGTCCCTCATGTGTAATTAGTCCCTAATGCTTCATTTTTGGTGATGAGATCCATACCTATCACTTCCTTGCATAATCAATCCTTATGGACAGATTCCACGTTTCCCACAATTCTGATATTTGCAACATTCCCTTGTTTGCTTGACGACGCCATTTGTTTGTTTGGTTCCTTCACCCTAACTTCTTCGATCTTGCCATGTTTTTACGGTGTTAGAGCTAAATGATGTTATGTGGTATTAGGGCCAGAGCTCTTGACCTATAAGTGGTGCAATGGCAGGAGAGTATGTTATGAGGTAGGCCTCTTTATCGTAGCAGGGCACATAATTTAGCTGGTATTTGCTAGATAATTAAGGAGATGACATTGCAAGTTAGAATCCATCAGCAAGCCACCTCTCGAGCTCCAGCAACAGAATCAGTGAAAATGCATGTCCTAGATTCTAGGAATGGAATCAAATCTTGTTAGCCAGCTGTACAATTAGTTAGAAAATTGTTAGCTCCATTCTAGAATATTCTTGATCGATTATATAAGGATGTAGTCTGTATTGTTAATTTCAATCAAGAAAGTTATCTTTAAACATTTCAATTCTCTCACTTGGTATCAGAGCCAGCCATGGCCAATATTGAATCTGGAAATCAATCCACTCCATCTGAGCTCAATACAGCACAAGCCACACATTCTGCAGCTGGCCAGAACACAACATACGGAATGCACATCACCCAAACACTCTCAGTCAAGCTTGACCGCAACAACTTTCTTCTATGGAAGAATATGATAATGCCGGTCATCAAGGGACATAATCTCGAAGGGTATTTATTGGGGACAAAGGAGTGTCCACCAGAGTTCATTGCTACTCAAACAACCGTCGGACAGGGAGAAGCAATTGAAATGGTACAGAACCCAGAATTCTTGAAATGGAGCTCATCTGATCAGCTCCTTATGGGATGGATGTATTCATCCATGACGCCAGAAATCGCTATGAAAGTTATGGGGTGCACCAGCTCCAATAAACTTTGGATAGCTGTGGAGGAAAGCTTTGGGATATTGAATAAATCTCGAATGATGTTCTTCACAGGTGAATTATAGAGAGTTAGAAAAGGATCCATGACAATGGATCAATACCTAACCACAGTTAAGCAACTGGCAGACAATCTGGAAATAGCAGGAAAAACCATCGATCACAGTGACCTTGTTGTGCAGGTTCTATCAGGTCTAGATGATGAGTACACTCCAATAGTTGTTCAGATAAGTAGCAGGGAGAGTATCTCATGGTATGAACTTTCCTCTGTATTGATGACTTTTGAAAGTCGATTAGAACATTTGAATCAAGTCAGGAGCAACTTCACCTCCCTCAATGTGAACCAATCTAGTGTACAGTTAGCTCACAGAACAAGTTCAAACTTTGGTAGAGGTATCAGGGGACCTATCAATGGTAGATCTCCAAGTTATAGAGGCAGAACTAGGGGAAGAGGCAGATTTACTAATGTCAGACAGAATGAAGGCAGAGGATCATGTCAAATCTGTAGATTGAATAATCACTCTGCAAGTTGGTGTTATAACAGATTTGATGAATGTTATATGGGCGGCAAACCACCTAACTCCGGGCAACAGAACATAAACCCAGGACCATCTGCTTATGTAGCATCACCTAGAAGTCTTGAGGATCCAGCATGGTTTGTGGACTCTGGAGCAAGCAATCATGTCACATCTGAAAAGGGTAATATGAATGCTACAACCAGATATGAAGGTAAGGAAAAATTACTTGTTGGTAATGGTGATATGTTACACATTGCTCACATTGGAAATGGCAGAATTCATGCATTAAATGATAAGGAAATCAACTTAAAAAAACTGTTGCACGTTCCCGATATTAAAAGGAATTTGATTAGTGTCTCTCAACTTACAATTGACAATAAAGTTTTCATGGAATTTTACTCAAATTGTTGTGCTGTCAAGGACCTCAAAACGAAGAAGACTCTGTTGCTAGGGGAACTTAAAGATGGGTTGTATCAGTTGCAGCTGCCATCCTTCAAGTCAGACAGTACCACCTCTCAGCTAAACCACCAAAATAATTTTCAGTGTTTTTCAACTAAGGCGTCTAGTAATCAATCATCTTCCTTCACTCAAATTTCAACAACTCAACTTGATCTCTGGCACAGAAGGCTGGGTCATCCGTCAACTCAAGTTATGAGTCAAGTGTTTAAATCATGTAATAAAATTCTTAAGTCTAATGAAATTCCAAATTTCTGTGAATCTTGTAAATTTGGCAAAGCACATGCATTACCTTTTAACACTTTAACTTCTCATGCTAAAAACTCCTTGGATCTTATTCACACTGATGTCTGGGGACCAGCCCCTGTAACTTCAACCAATGGATTTAAGTATTATATAATTTTTGTTGACGATCATAGCCGCTATACCTGGATTTATCCAATGAAACAAAAATCAGAGGCCCTGACCATTTTTACCCAGTTCAAAAACCTGATAGAAAACAAGTTAGAAAGGAGGATAAAAGCTTTGCAATCGGATTGGGGGGGAGAGTTCAGGAACTTTAACAAAATAGCTTCAGATTTTGGTATAGAACTTAGACACTCTTGCCCCTATACTTCAGGCCAAAACGGGAGGGCTGAACGAAAGCACAGACACATCACCGAGACTGGGTTAACCCTCTTAGCTCAGGCTCAAATGCCACTGTTTTATTGGTGGGAGTCCTTCAAGGCAGCCACCTTTCTGATCAACAGATTGCCTACTCCTGTGTTGCATCACCAAACTCCTTATCAAACCATGTTTGGCAAAACATTCGACTATAATCAGCTTAAAATTTTTGGTTGTGCTTGTTTTCCATGCCTCAGACTTTACCAAAAACATAAACTTAGCTTTCATTCCCAAAAATGCGTTTATCTCGGCTATGGTGACTCACACAAGGGTTATAAATGCTTAAGTCCTAGTGGCAGGATCTACATTTCCAGACATGTTACTTTTAATGAACTAGAGTTTCCATTTAAAACAGGGTTCCTGAACAAACACTCTCAATCACAAGCTTGTGATATTCCAGACATCAGTTCTCTTCCTTTCTGTAAATTCAACCATGATAGTATACCTACAAGTGCAGCAGCAACAACTCCTACAATACAACTTGAAGTTCCACCTGCAACAGAGCCTGGTAGTGAAGGTGTAAGTACCAGAGTGGAAAGTGATGATATGTTAAGCTGTGGTCAGAAAATAATAGCAAGTAACGAGGTTTCTGAGAATGATCAGGAAATGGTAGCAGGTGATGAAGGTTCTGAGTCTCAGCAAATCAGAACTGGAAATCAGAACGAGACAGAAGAACACAATTTGCTAGATAACAATGGGTCTCAGAACTTTGGACATCGAATGGTTACAAGGAGCAAGGCTGGAATTTTTAAGCCTAAGGTCTATACTAGTCATCAGATAGATGAACTGATGAAGGCAAAATAATAATTCCATTTAATTTCGGGTTTGTTCGTTTTTAGCGAATTACTAGTCTAATTTGATTGGAAACGGGCCAATGATCACAACTCAGGGCCTTTGGCCCTGAAGCATGTCAAATTTTGGGCAAATTCCATCGTTTAGGCCCTCAATTATGCGTTTTTGTCGTTTATGGTAATTTTTGTTTTGGCAATATCTTAGTCAAATAAACTCGGATTTGATTTCCGTTTGTTGGGGGGATGATCCTGGTAATTAGGAGAATCAAGATCCGTGATTATCTCAATTTTTTCCATTTTTGGAAAAATAATATTTTCTTATTATTATGTAATATTTCCGAATTCTCTTAGGTTTTTTCGCTATTTAAACATTGTAAGCCATTTGAGGCAGCTTAGTTTTGAATGAAATAAAGTTTTTCTTGAATTTCTCTTGATTGAAATTCTTTTTGTGAGATTTTTGTCTTTCCTATAAGCTTCCCCTGCATCAGTTGGTATCAGAGCCGAAGTCGTTCCTTCACCATGCCGTCAAGGAGACGTCAAGAAGCCCGTGAAGCCCTAGTAGAGGAGATAAATAGACGTGATAAAATCGCACAGCTGCGTCAACAAGTGGAGTTGCTGACACAGCAAGTCGCTGCACTTATGCCGCAGCAACATGCGCCTGGAGGTCGTGGTCGTCATGGGCAGGTTCCGATTGAGGAAGTCCAACACCATGATCGTGATATTCAGGATGTTACAATTGAAGACATTGAAGAAGCAACAGAGGGGGAATGGTTTGATTATGAAGGCCCGCCTATTTTTGACAATGAAGACATTGAAGAAGCAACAGAGAAGGGAGAATTTGATTATGAAGGTCCGTTTGTATTTGACAATGAAGATATTGAAGAAGCATCAGAGGAAGAAGAGTTTGATTATTACGGTCCGCCTGTATTTGATGAAAATACTGAAGAAGTAATAGAGGAGGAAGAGTTTGATTATTACGGTCCACCTGTATTCAACAGTGAAGGTGTAGAAGAAGCAGCAGAGAATGAAGAGTTTGTGGTTGGTGAAATGGGCCAGGCATTGGTGGTGAGGCGGAATTTTCAGACTCCCCTGGAAAATAACACTGACTGGTTGTGTAATAATATCTTCCAGTCGACGTGTACTGTATGGGGAAAGAAAAGTGTGTTACTTCCAGATAAAGGCTCAGTAAAAACAGTTGGGGATGGCGCCAATTTACTGACCAGAGTGGAGTTCGAGACAAATATGGAAGGATATGGGGTTGTGTATGTGCAGGTGGAAAAGTTAGTTGACAGTGTGCAGGATGTCACTCGTAGGGTTCAGCCATCGCTAGAGGAGTTTCATGAGGACTTCCCAGAAGAGCTTCCAGATGGATTGCCGCCGGAGCCGCCATTTCGTTGTGTTAATTCTGATGATGATGAGGGTTCTTCCCCGTCAAATTCGAGGACGAATTTTTCTCAACTCGTGGAGAATGATGAAGGCAAAATAATAATTCCATTTAATTTCGGGTTTGTTCGTTTTTAGCGAATTACTAGTCTAATTTGATTGGAAACGGGCCAATGATCACAACTCAGGGCCTTTGGCCCTGAAGCACGTCAAATTTTGGGCAAATTCCATCGTTTAGGCCCTCAATTATGCGTTTTTGTCGTTTATGGTAATTTTTGTTTTGGCAATATCTTAGTCAAATAAACTCGGATTTGATTTCCGTTTGTTGGGGGATGATCCTGGTAATTAGGAGAATCAAGATCCGTGATTATCTCAATTTTTTCCATTTTTGGAAAAAATAATATTTTCTTATTATTATGTAATATTTCCGAATTTTCTTAGGTTTTTTCGCTATTTAAACATTGTAAGCCATTTGAGGCAGCTTAGTTTTGAATGAAATAAAGTTTTTCTTGAATTTCTCTTGATTGAAATTCTTTTTGTGAGATTTTTGTCTTTCCTATAAGCTTCCCCTGCATCATGAACTAGCCACAGTTGAGCCTGCCAGTGCAGAAGAAGCATTAGCAAGCAGAAATTGGAAGAATGCTATGCAAGATGAGTATGATGCACTTATGAAAAATGATACTTGGACTTTGGTCCCATACAAGGCAGGAATGAAAGTGATTGGAAACAAGTGGGTTTTTAAATTGAAATTTGAATCAAGTGGAAAGGTATCAAGGCATCAAGCCAGACTAGTGGCAAAAGGGTTCCTTCAAACACCGGGAGTTGATTTCAGTGAGACTTTCAGCCCTGTGGTTAAAGCTGCAACCCTGAAGATCATCCTCACCTTGGCTATTTCAAAAGATTGGCAGATAAGACAAGTAGACATAAATAATGCCTTCTTGAATGGATCTTTGAATGAAGTTGTTTATATGAACCAGCCGCAAGGATTTATCAGTGAAAAGCATCCAAGCTATGTTTGCAAATTGCAGAAAGCATTATATGGGCTAAGGCAAGCACCTCGAGCCTGGAATGACAAACTCAAACATACGTTACTGAAGTGGAATTTCAAACAATCCAAGGCTGACAACTCTCTATTCTTTCTGGCAAGTAAAACAGATATTTTATTCGCCTTGGTATATATAGACGATATAGTGATCACTGGTAACAATAGCCAACATCTACAAGAGTTTATAGATAAGCTGAATATCAGCTTTGCACTTAAAGACTTGGGTAATTTGAAACAATTTCTGGGAGTTGAAGTAAGAAGGGATGATACTGGCTTATACCTCAGGCAAACCAGATATGCTATGGACTTACTAAAGAGACTTGGCTACGAGCATCTCAAACCTAGTCCAACTCCCATGGCCACAGGCAAACCAATCTCAAAGGATGAAGGTAAAGCAATGAAGGACCCTACTCTATACAGGAGTGCTCTAGGCGGTCTGCAATACTTAGTCCATACAAGACCTGATATAACCTATGCTGTCAACAGACTTAGCCAATACCTTCAGCAACCAACTGATACTCACTGGAAGGCACTTAAGAGAATTTTTAGATATATAAAAGGGACTCTAACCTATGGACTAGCAATTCAAAGGAACGATAGCCTTGAAATTACTGCCTTTGCTGATTCTGATTGGGCATCCAATCCAGATGATAGACGTTCTACAGCTGGGTATTGCGTAAATATTGGTGACAATTTGGTGTCATGGTGCTCCAAGAAGCAACATGTAGTGGCTAGATCTAGTACCGAAGCTGAATATAGAGCACTTGCCCATTGCACTGCAGAAGTAACCTGGATTCAATCTCTACTGAATGAACTGGGAATATCTCAGCAGCATGTTCCAATTATCTGGTGTGACAATCTAGGTGCAAGTGCACTTGCCTCAAATCCAGTATATCATGCTCGTACAAAGCATATTGAGCTGGATGCACATTTTGTGAGAGACAAGGTGCTCGACAATCAATTGAAGATACAATACATTCCATCTGCAGATCAGACAGCAGACCTTCTGACTAAACCCATGTCACATTCAAGATTCCAGTTGCTTAGAGACAAGCTTGGCGTGATAGAACACACTCCACCTTGAGGGGGGGAGTTAGAATCCATCAGCAAGCCACCTCTCGAGCTCCAGCAACAGAATCAGTGAAAATGCATGTCCTAGATTCTAGGAATGGAATCAAATCTTGTTAGCCAGCTGTACAATTAGTTAGAAAATTGTTAGCTCCATTCTAGAACATTCTTGATCGATTATATAAGGATGTAGTCTGTATTGTTAATTTCAATCAAGAAAGTTATCTTTAAACATTTCAATTCTTTCACTTTGCAAGTGCGCTTGAGAAAACCCGATAGCTGCCAACCTCTAAACGAACACATTCATGTTTGAATAGTAGCAAAATTGTTTACATGGTACTCGTTCTGAATTGGATGGCGTTCGTCCAAAATGATTGATTGTGCAGGAAAGTGATAGGTTAGGGACCTCAGCACCATAAATGAAACATTTGTACAGGAAGAACAACGTTGGGGACTAAAGGCGAAATTGCCCGCAATAGTGACGTTAGAGAGAGTCGATGTCACAGAAGTATTCGTATTCGTTGAACTTGGAACTCTTAACAATAATACTGAGCTACCAAAAAAGAATCAGATTTTTCTTGTCTATCGATATTATCTCTGCTTCAAGGTTAGTTCTTTTAAAGTAAAGGATATGATTATCTCAGCATATTTTCATTTGCAATTTGCTTTTTTCATTTTTAAACGGTGTTGGAAATATATTTCGGAAGTTTGTAATACAGTTTTGTTTTAGGATTTTCTTTCCTAGGGGTTGATTATTATTATTATTATTATTATTATTATTATTATTATTATTATTATTATTATTATTATTGACCTAAATTAAAACTCCATTGGCATATGATTGTGTACATTTTTCGAATATATGTGATTGTTCTGTACTATTATTGGCATATGATTCTTGTTTTTTGTGCATGAAGATACATTCCTGTGAAGAAAAATTAGGTTCCTAATGGAGGAGATCACACAAGAAATATCGTTATTTTCTTGAAATTATTATTAGTTCTCAAGTCAGGAAGTTTTCTATTTGGTTATTGAATTTATTTGGCAAGTTTCAGTATGTAGATGTTAATTTCTTTGATATTGAACCCAAGTGAAATTTCTTTCCCAATTTCCCCAATCATATTCGCTTTTATTTCTTTTCTTATCAAAGCTAGAGCATTTGTTGCCTGAGAGTCTGACAAATATCGAAAATCGACATTTGCTGACATTTTTGAAAATTTTAATCTAAAGGTTTCACTTACTAGAACAATTCAAGTGTATGAAAATCGCTTGCTAATGTTAAGAGATCAACAGTCGTTTAGGACATATAGCTTCTTGCCAGCAAGCCCAAAAATCTTCAGCAAGGTGCTTGCCTATTGCAATTGGCTGCAGGGGCGAGGACTTATTTATTTTTGAATTGCTTTTCTTAAATATCAGAAAAGTTGTCATGAAAAATTATAGGACAAATGATATCAAGAAACGTGATTTTATTTCAATTGTCATCCTTGTTATCTAAACCAATCAACCCCCTTGATGAATTAGTTTATGGAGAATAGGATAATAATTTAGTGAAATTCAAACAGTTGTAATGAATTATCTATTTTCATGATGACGGTTATCATCATAAAAATTAACAAATGGTGAACAAAAGTAAAAATGAATTAATTGTTATAAAAATCAAAACTATATGGGTGTGATCTCCATCATATATATAGATGGAGAAGAAGCTGTTACAACCAATTGAAAAGAAACGAACAAGCCATAACAAAAATAACGGAAAAGGTAAAGTAAACGTGAGATAAAAGCGTGCAAGAGTAATCACGTTTTTATCTCCTTTATTCTCTAAAGCTAGGTTCTAAAACTGGGCTGTAACAATGGACTGGGCTTCAATAAAAAAAGACTGCTACAACCCGGCTCCAGTAAAGCTTCAACAGCATGCTGAACTGAAGCCTGATATTCCTTCATCCCCCTCTCAAGGTGGAGGTTGGTGTAAATCACCCAACCCCAACTTGGAAAGAAGACGATGAAAATGGGGAGCAGCAAATGATTTCGTAAAAATGTCTGCAAGCTGATCATGGGAAGGGACATATTGTGGAAGGATAAAACCAGACTTATACAAATTTCGCACCAGGTGACAGTCAATCTTCAAATGCTTCGTGCGTTCGTGAAATACCGAATTTGCAGTGATATGCAAAAATGCCTTGTTATCACACCATAGAGAGATGGGGAGTGTGAAGGGAATGTGAATATCCTTCAGGATATAAGTAATCCACTGCAACTTACAAACTGGACTTCCCATACTACGGTATTCCGCCTCCACCGAAGAATGCAAAACTGTAGTTTGCTTCTTGGTCTTCCAAGAGATAAGAGCTGAACCAAAGAAAACACAATACCCGGTCAGTGATTTTTTGGAGTCTGGACAAGAAGCCCAATCTGCATCCGCGTAAGCCTGCAAATGGAGGGAACATTGTGCAGGGAAGAAAAGCCCCTTCGAAGGGCATCATTTCAAGTATCTCAGGAGATGCAAAACAATTTCCCAATGGGAGTCACATGGAGCATGCACAAATTGGCTAAGTTGCTGTACACCATATGTGATATCAGGCCGTGTCAAATTTAAGTAAAGGAGACGCCCAATTAACCTTCTATATTTCTCTGGTTCCTGAAGTAAAGAAGCTGCTTGGCGAATCAGTTTGGTCCCTTTTGGGATTGGCACTGTAGTTGGCTTAGCCCCTATTAGACCTGCATCTTGAATCAAATCAAGAATGTATTTTCTCTGATTAACATACGTGCCATCACTATTACGAGCAATTTCGAGCCCCAGGAAGTACTTAGCATACCCCATATCTTTGATAGTAAATGCCTGATGCAAGTATTGCTTAACAGCAATGATATCATCTTCATGCGAACCTATAACAAGGACATCATCAACGTAAACCAGAAGAATGAGGATTCTCTTGGACTGATGTCCGGTAAAAAGGCAGTGATCATGCTCAGATTGATGAAAACCAAAATTGTAAAGTTTAGAGCAAAGTTCAGCATTCCATTGTCGTGACGCTTGCTTTAAACCATATAGGTTGCGTTTTAATTTGCAAACGTGTCCTGGTAAAGCCTTAAGAAAACCATCAGGAGGCTGCATGTACACCTCTTCCTCTAAGAAACCATGGAGAAAGGCATTATTAATGTCCAGCTGATGCAAAACCCATTCCTTAGCTGCCACTATAGCAAAAAGCATCCTGACGGTAACCATTTTCGCAACTGGGGAAAAACTATCAAAATAATCTACCCCTTGCAATTGGTGATATCCCTTGGCTACTAGTCTCGCCTTTAGCTTGTCAACTGTACCATCTGGGTTTAATTTGACCTTATAAACCCACCGTGATCCAATAGCCTGTTTCCCATGTGGAAGAGTAGTCATTTCCCAAGTATGGTTTCTCTCCAGGGCATCAAGTTCAGTCTGCATTGCTTGATTCCAATCTATACTCTTACTAGCTTGATTGTAAGAAGTTGGTTCCTGGATAATTGACAAGGCAGCTAGAAAAGCAGCATATGATGAACTAAGGTGTGGCAAAACATGATAAGGAAAAGTAGGTGGGGTGTAACCTGATGAAACAGAGGAGGCTGGCCTGCAAAGTGAATCATGAACAGCAGTTGGCAAAACTTGTGTGCTGTTAACATTGGTAACAAAGTCCTGCAACCAGGGTGGTTTAGATTTTGTCCTGGTACTCTGTCTGAGAATAGGAGTAGGGGATGGAAGAGGTGAAGAGTGTGAGGATTCTGTAGTCTGTGTTTCAGGAAAGGGAACTGGAATCAAAGGAACTAAAACAGAAGAATTGTTTGGGGAATGTACAACTTCAGGAGGAGTATGAATTTTATGAAGAGGATGTAAAGGAGTATTTGTGCTGATATCATCTGAGTCAAAATCTTGAGTAAGGGGTAATGGGAGTTGAAAATCATCAGTTACTTTATCTTGAAAAGGAAAAATAGACTCAAAAAACCTTACATCCCGAGATACTTGAATTTGTTTGGTGGAAAGATTGAAGACTTTAAACCCTTTTTGACCAGGATTGACACAAAGAAAAATACATTTAAAACCTCTTTCCTCAAATTTATCTTTATGGGGCTTAGTATTTGCCATGTAGCATAACGATCCAAAAGTTTTAATCAAGGAATAATCGGGTTTCTTTCCATATAGCTTCTCAAAAGGAGTAAGCCATTTTAAGATTTTAGTGGGGAGTCTGTTGATTATGAAAGTAGCCATTAATATGGAAAATGGCCAAAAAATTTTTGGTAGATAAGCTTGGAACATAAGGGACCTAGCAAGTTGGAGGAGAAGCTTATGTTTGCGTTCTACAACTCCATTTTGTTGAGGAGTATAGATGCAAGTTCTATGGTGAACAATCCCAGAATTTCGAAGTAAGGTTTGACATTCATCACTAAGGAATTCAGTGCCATTGTCACTTCTCAGGCATTTTACTCTCTTATCAAACTGATTTCCCACCATTTTAAAAAAAACAGTCAAGTGTTTTAGTGACCTGTGTTTTGTGTAGGAGTAGGAAAGTCCAGGTTGCTCTACTTAAATCATCCACCACGATTAAGATATATGGTGTTCCTGTCAATGAAAATTGTCTATAAGGTCCCCAAAGATCTACATGAATCATTTCAAAAATAGCTTCAGTATGAATTGATCTAACAGGAAAAGGTGTTCTTTGTTGTTTAGCCTTATGAAAGATTTCGCAATGTTGTAAAAATTCAGATTCCACGGGGAAGTGTTTCAGAAAATCCAAGTATTGCAGGGAATGAAAGGATGTATGTCCAAGTCTATTGTGCCATTGAAGAAATGAATCAGTAGAGGGTGAAACAGAAATTTTATTGATATCATAAGTCTGGTTACACGATAAAAGGGACTTAGAAGTTTCAAATTCAACTATAGACTGACCAGTGTTTCTTCTATTACAAAAAAGGAAACTAGACTCATCTAACAGATAAAGATTTCCTACAAGCTTGCCAACCGCTAGAACTCCTTCACTCTGCAAGTCCTGCAACAAGCAGAAAGAAGGGTAAAATGTCAGTTTTAAATGTGCATTTTGAGTAAGTTTAGGCACTGATAGAAGATTGAATTTGAAACTAGGGATATATAGTGAGTCTGTGAGATATAATTGTGAGTGCAATTTCACATTTCCAATTTCGTTTACAGGTTTGGTAGTTCCATCAGGTAGGCAAACATTTATAGGTTGTGTTGTGAGTTTTATTTCTGTCATCAATGTTTTGTCTGCACATATGTGATTACTAGCTCCCGTATCAATTATCCAAGTACCAGATTTCAAACAATCAAGTCTAGGCAGAAGGGAATGATAGAAACTCATACCTGCATACTCTTTAATATGAGTAAAAGTCACCTTATTCTCCATATCCATCAGCATTTTCCCTTTCAATGCTCTCTGAACTTCAAGTTTTACTATGTTTGCAATATTGGTTGACATGACAGTATCATTCTTCACTTGATCTTCATTAAAATCCAATGGTGTTTCTGCCATATTTGCTAAGAATTTTCCATCAGTAAAATTTCTAGATCTTTGTTCCTTCAGATCTCTATACTAGTCTGGGTAACCATTTAGCTTAAAACATGTATCCTTTGTATGACCATTCATATTGCAATGATCACAGTGTGAGTTTTCCCTTACAATAACACCAAACCTTCTTGCATTTCCTCTTGCTGAACTGTAATTGCCCCTACCTAAACGTCCTCTGCCAAATCCTCTATAGTATCCAGTTCTGTTTCCACCATCTCTCTTATACTCAGTAGTTCTGATAAGCACGGTTGAATTGTCATTCATCTCAGGAAAAATTACGTGCACTTCTCTTTGTTTTTCCACTCTAAGCACCATAGAATAGGCATTGTTGACGGTAGGCAATGGATCCATTACAAGAACTTGATTTCTGATGTGATCAAAAGTATCGTTTAACCCCATCAAAAATTGCATTAATCGATTAAAGGCTGTCAGATTTGATACCTCATTTGACGCTGAACAAGTGCAGATTGGAATAGGCATTAAACATGCTAGTTCATCCCACAGTTTCTTCAATTTTGTGTAGTATTTCTCAACTGTCAATACCCCCTGTGAAATGCTTCCTATTTCCCTCTGCAATTGGTATAATAGGGGCCCATTGCATTCCCCATATCTCTCCTTAAGCTCTTCCCAGAGATCCTTAGCTGTCATGGTGTAAATAAAAGCCTCTACGATCTCCTTCGAAATTGAATTTAGTAGCCACGATCTAACCATACAGTCAACTCGTACCCATTGTTCAAATCTGGCTGAATTTTCAACTGGTTTTTCACAATTTCCATTAATAAAACCTAATTTCAATTTAGCTCCCAAGGCTATCTTAATTGATCTACTCAAACTGAGATAATTTTATCCTGTTAGGTGTGAAGTAACAAACTGCATTCCTGGATGGTCTGAGCTTTGTAAGTCTAATGGATTATCATTAAAGTATGTCTTCTCCGCCATTTGCTTTTCTGTAGTTTCATCGTCTTCCGATTCCATTTGAGGTAAATCTTCGAGTGCTGCCATTTTACATCAGCAACACTTTATTCTTCAGAGCCTTGAACCTTGCTCGATACCATGAACAAAAGTAAAAATGAATTAATTGTTATAAAAATCAAAACTATATGGGTGTGATCTCCATCATATATATAGATGGAGAAGAAGCTGTTACAACCAATTGAAAAGAAACAAACAAGCCATAACAAAAATAACAGAAAATGTAAAGTAAAAGTGAGATAAAAGCGTGCAAGAGTAATCACGTTTTTATCTCCTTTATTCTCTATAGCTGGGTTCTAAAACTGGGCTGTATCAATGGACTGGGCTTCAGTAAAAAAAGACTGCTACAACCCGGCTCCAGTAAAGCTTCAACAGCATGCTGAACTGAAGCCTGGTATTCCTTCAAATGGTTGGTAGAATATGAGAAATGTAGAGCACATGTACATCTCTTTGTTAACAAACCTAAACCATTGTACATCATCCATTTCGGTTGCAATTTCTTTATAGGACATTGTATTCTCTGAGGTTTTTCAGAAAGGTGACTCCAATTTTAGAGGAGGCTTTGACAAAAATGGCCGGGTATCAGATTGGAGCTTCCACCCAAGCCTCAGAACCTTGTTTTGGAATATAGTTTTCATGTCCAAACATGCTTCCATGAACAGTTTTCTCCTTCCGGAAAATAGGCCCTAACCATTTCCTTGCCTTTATCTAGAACAGGCACTACTAGGATCTCTGTGCCTACAAGAAATTGCAGATATAGTATGCACGTATTCATCTTCTGGATAGTGGAGGTATAGATGGCGTCAACCAGGTAGGCCCTCTTCAGAGACTTCCTGTATAGTAAACATTATTGGAGATAGTTAGATTTCAGTTCCAATTGCGTTGAGTTTGTACCAACAACACTGAAATTACCTTTACTAGTTGGATCATGTAAAACTTCCAAGCTTTGTATATCGGCAAAGCATGCTAAATGCGATAAAGTTCTGTGGTTGAATTGGCTTTTGCTAGTTGGTTTGTTTCCCTGATCGAAATGTCAGTAATTAGCAAACAATTGTGAAATCTCGTAGCACAAAAAAGAGAAGAATAATAAAATTAAAAATGCAGAGGTTAGTACTACTATGTACAATGATGATAAGATGCCAATTTTATTTGTTAAGTACAATTAGATTTGAAGTTGAATTCCCACTTTACCCTTTGAGCAACGACATATACAATATGCACTGAAACAAGCTCCTTGCATGATGATATTAGAATATGTATTAAACTTTTATACATTTTACAGGGCAATCTCTCGACTTACTTCACGTGTCCGGAGGACAAAGTAGAATGCATTCAGCTCCATCCACTGCAATAGTAGTTATTCGCTCCTTTGATACTTCAAAAATGGTCCAATATCACTATGATTCAAAGCTTACCCTGAACGTCCATTGCTGAGCAATCCTACCACTGCACTCTTTATCCCATCATTAGCTTGCCAACTTACCATTTGATCACCTTCCCAAAATAGGGTCGCCCATTTTGGACTATTCCTGAAACCAGCCCTCATGAAGAAAACCAGGGCCTCTTCGGATCTTCCTTCTCCTTACCCACAAGACTACTTTTCCATTCTTCTACAAATTCCCAGTTTATTTTTGCCCGTAGCTCTGGGTATCTATTATGGGCCGTAATTGGATCTTCACCTACGAAATTGTAAATCAACTTGATTAAACAATGGATTTGAATATTCGGACTAGAGGTTCGATTATAAATAATATGTCATAGATGCATTTTGTTCAAGAAGATGTAATCATTTTACACATTATTATGGGAAGCAAACAGGAGAAATTTATGAAGAGGAAAAAGAGCCGTGATATGTAATTGAATTTTTTCTACTTGACAGTGTGTTCTATTTTACTTTTTAACCTAAAGATTGAAGCGAGGTGACAACGTAAGATTGACTTCAACCTGAATAAAGGCAAGCGTCAACTGGCAGGCCTTCACTAAAATCAACCACCTTTTCTTGCAAAATCTGTTTGAACCAACTTTTTGTCTGTGGATTGTTCAGATCCAGCATTCCAACATCAAAAGCTGTATTAGGAACCATATATGGGTCTCCGTGTTTCTCCTTCACTAAGATGTCTACTACATCCAACTGGCGAAACTGTCATAATTCCTCTCCTCCTCGAAAAATATCTACTACATCCAACTCGAAGTCTCCGAATTCGACCAAATTTTGAAGCGAAGGCTCTGTAACTATAAGTTCTTGGAGAAAGCTTTTGCCGATATTCCATTTTTTGTTTTGCTAGTTTCACTTGGAATCCAATTTGGTTGTTGTTTTCTGATCAAACAGCATCCAGTACTTCTGTACTTAGCATTAGTGGACGGTTGTTTTTCTATTGATTCAGAACTTTGTATACTGTTTTTCCTTTTCTTCACACACAAGATCTTCCCAGTAATCAGAAGAGCAGGTAACTGTATTCCTTTGTGTTGACTTTCTTGATCCATTACATTGCTAAAAGAGGTAAAATCTTGATTATTTGCATGTAAAACGATATCATATGGATCAATGGTCCTGATATTATCAATAGTTTGATGATTGCATATCAAGTGGATATCTCTGTCTTTGATAACAAATGATCATCTACTCTCTTCAATCTCTATTTCAGCCACTGCTGCAGAAACAAAGGATCGTCCTGGAATGGTTGACCACATAGATCTTGAAGGTTGAGACTTATGGAATATACATAGAGACCCGCCATTTTTGGATGACCAATTCAACTGAAAATCCTTTCTAATGTCATAGATCCGTTCTGAAGGGACTGACTGAGAATCGAATAGAAGATTTGCATGAATACAAGGGAGAGTTTTCGGGTTTGAAGTAAATGGGTTGTTGAGGTGATTATTAAAATGTGAAAATGGAAAAATGTGCATGAATTTACTATTCTATCCTTATTGACATTTATAGTAATCCACTAGTTTTCCAATTTTGACCGATTAGAAAGAAAGATCCAGGACTTTGAAATTTCGATTATGGGTTCTGCACAAGTTTTGAATTGGTAATACGAAACTAGAAGAGGAGAATAGTGTTCACCCCAAAAAATGTTGCCAACAGACGCCGGGCTCACTCGTGTATGCGTAAGCTTAATCCAACACGTTACTGCCAGTCGACGGTCATGATAGCTCTAAAATCTGGACGTGGGAGGAGCTCAACGACACGAGACGTCACCGTTCGGGCTTCCGGCAAGATAAATGTAACACGATTGTATAAGAAACCAATCGATAAATAACAAGATTTGTAGTAGAAAATACGCTGTTAAACGAGAGAGATGAGAAAATCATATTGCTTTAAGTATTTGAAGTTTCATTAACCTCTTTTGTGTTACATGGTGGGGGTATTTATAGTGTTACAACTTAAATGGTGACTTTTGGATCAATTTACACGTGGCCTCATCTCCTCGGCCAAGACATCAAGTCCTAACCATCAAGTTGACTCTCCTAGCCTTACAAAACATTAAATGCTCTTACATTGACAAGATCATGCACAAATATACTTTACACAAAAGTCACGTCAATCATTCAAATAAAGATTTTCAGTATGAGTGAATCTTCACACGTGGGTGTTCACTAGCTGCAAAAGGGCCTCAAATAGTGTATGGCCACGGAACCAGGGCTTCGGCTAACAATGATGGCCTCGGAATAAGGACCTCGGTTAACAATGATGCCCTCGGATAATGGGGCCTCGGCTAACAATGATGGCCTCAGAATAAGGGACTCGGTGACACGTCAGAGGCCAGGAAAACAGATCCTGATTCAATTGGGTCCACCGTCGAAATATGGTCCCACGTGGTGCTTCTATTTATGAGTCGTAACAAATAGAATGAAAGGGTTCATGTTATCGACTGCAGATTTATTGTGTGTCGAACTTAATTTGTTATTTGTATATCAATAAGTATAAAATACGAGCTTACATTGGGATTTTTATGGTGTTTCATATTGCAATTATTTGAAATCAGGATAGAGATTAGATTAATACGAGCCTACACTTGTATTTTTGTACAACCAAAAATCAAATTTATTTAGCATGGCCCATTTAGCTTCGGTAGAACTAGGTGTGCGGGCACCTAGACGAGTTTTCTTGCAATATTCAGATGCGTACTTAAAAAAAAAAAAAAAAAAGCTGCTAGAATTGTGCATGAAGACGTGAATCAGGCTACATTCGCTTCAATCAGTAGCATTTGACGTAGAACAAAGGCAAAACTCAATTTCCTTTACAAAATCACCGAATTATTCATTTTGGAATGAAGTGTTTTAGATAGTATATAATTCAATTGAAATGAGGACATATCATACTAGTCAAGATCGAAAAAAATAACTTAACTGTTTATATGGATATTAATAAATTTGTCATTAGTTTCTAAATTGGGTAAATGGAAACATTTTGGCTTACAAGTAATGCAATTTTAGTTGTAGGGAAAATATGTCTCCTTGGGCATGTGACGTTGTCAATTAATGAGTTGTTCTGAACACGCGATTCCTTTCTTGTATTGGTATAAATCCATAGTGAAATTCGTTATATTTACTCTATCGGGGTAATATTCAATAATCGAGCTTCTAGTTATGTACCTATTCGTATATACTATTGGATTCTTATGACTATGAATATTTAATTTTAGCAATTTTTCAGGCTATTTGTGCGTTCCTCGATTAAAGTAGTTGTGTAGATCCAAAATCATTAGCTCGTAGGTATTGTCGGGCATGAATTGGAATTGTGCTGAGTCGTGAAAAGTCTCACTATATCTGACACAAAAAAATTCAACATGACGTCATGCTTAATTTGGCACACAAAAATTTAACATTAGGTCATGCCTAATAGGGTCTGTTAACATGTGTGGGACGGTCCTATTTACACTGCTAATCTTACATTTTAATTTCAAAATAAAAATTTATATGGCTTCAAACTCGAAGCTTTAATATTTTTATGGTTGCAAACCGATCAATTTCTGCCAAACCTAGGCTTCTTAATGTTGAATGTCGAGGAAGATTGAAACAAATAGTCACAACCCGTGAGAAGTTCCCAAACATGGACAACCATTAGCTTCAGGTGATGATAATAAGCCTGTACATTAATAATTATAAATAATATAACTTTTAGATCAATTACCAATGGCATAACCTATAAACAGAATCCAGGTCATCCGATTAGCTGTTAATAGGCTAAATGATTGATTTTTCCTTTTCCAGTTTTGAATTAAAGTGTTTTTTAAGCATTAATAATAGGGTTAGACATATTTCCATTTAATTCTGGTTTTAAGAGAATCAAACCGAATCATTAACTGATGATTTTTTTAATAATGTAACCAAATCGGAACCAAATGATTCGGTTTTGGTTTGGTTTGATTTGGTTCAGTTCTAGTTTTATGTCTTAAACTTTCAGAATTCCACTATATTCATTAGCTAGTAATATATATTAAATAAAAAAAATAAACATCAAACATTCAATAAGTTCAATTTATTAATCATCAATATCACAAAAGTACAAACTAACAAACAAAAAATAATCATAATTTGAATACACAAATCAATTTCTATTCCCATACAATAGATTATCTAATAAGTAAAAACAATGATTCATTAAAATAATTGCAGCAATTTTGACTGCACCTCCCCACAATATTTATTGGTTTTTCTCTATTTGTGAAGAACACAAATAATTTTGCAAACAATCAAAGTGAAAAAATAGTTTAAAGGCTTTTTAAGCTACTAACCAATTTCATTTTTCAATCTTGAAAGAATCTTCCACTAACGTGATGAAATGTGATGTCGGTGTGTCGTGACATTGTGTAAATTGAAAATGAGTGAAAGAAAAATAATCCAAATGAATACAAAATTAGGGTGTACATAATTAATTGACTATCTCTAATGACCCTAAATCAATTAAAGGACTTTCTCTAATTAATGGACCGTCTCTAATGAATACAAAATTTCCTAATTAATATATATAAAAAATAAAATTAAATGGTTCTTGGTTATCAGAACCAAAATCATTAATTTTTTTTTTTCTTGTAGAACCAAATCGAAACATTTCGATTCGGTTCGGTTCTAGTTTGGTTTAGTTTGATCTTAACATGTTGTCCACTCCTAATTAATCGAATCGGATATTGAATTGATTCTCAGACTTTGATTGAATCAATTGGACCAATCCGATCTTCATAACATTGATAAATACGCAATGATGTTAATGTGAGAAACACTTGGAAATAATTTCTTTTGAAAGCTCTCAAACCTACAAGATGTTTACGTCTGAATAAGTAATACAATTAGTTTGGCACAACATTAAAATATGGGAAAAATTCATAAGTAAGAGGATAAGTACCCCCTATTTCAAAATTAAGAAAACAAGTTTGGAATTTAAAAAATCAGATTTTTATTAAAATTTATTATGATTTAATTAATTAATTAATTAAATATAATGATGTCATAATTATACAATTAATGGTCACATGTACATAATTAATTGGTCACGGATTATTTTTGAGGTCACAAATCAAAAAATTTATAGGTCACGAATTATTTCGAGATCACAGATCAAAAATTTTATACGTCACGAATTATTTCGAGGTCGCAATTCAAAAATTTTATAGGTCACAATTTATTTGTCTGTCACATATCAAAATTTTTGGAGGTCATGGATTATTTCAAAGTCACAAATCAATAATTTTATAGGTTACAGATTATTTTATTGATCACGGATAAAAAATATTACAAGTCGTGACTCATTAGACGTTCACAAATCATCAAATTATCGGTCACAAATTAACAATTTTCTAGATCACACATATTTTTTGGTCACAATTTATCTTTTTATTGGTCACAACTTATTTCCTAATCACAAATGAAGAATTTTATAGGTCACAGTTATTTCTCGATCACGAATCAAAAATTTTATCTGCCACAGATTATTTATCGATTACAAAATCAAAACTTTTATTGGTCACAACTCGATTACAACTTAATAAATTGTAAGTCACGGTCACAATTTTTAGGTCACGTATTATTTATTTGACAAAAAATAACCAATTATTGGTCACAAACACCACCACTGCCACTTGCGCACCCTCGCCCCACCACCACCAACACCCGGGAAACCACCACCTCCACCACCAACAGAAATGCACCACTGTGACCGCCACCACCAACAACCACCTCCACCACCAACAAAAACGAACCACCACTG
Source organism: Fraxinus americana (assembly GCA_035079005.1). Lineage (NCBI taxonomy): Eukaryota > Viridiplantae > Streptophyta > Magnoliopsida > Lamiales > Oleaceae > Fraxinus > Fraxinus americana. Next base: position 257,626 of record JAVHZT010000089.1, on the reverse strand, counting down.
CCTCGCCACCGTCACTGTCCATCGCCACCACCGTCACATCACCACTACTACAACACCAACATCACCCACGCCCTATCCTGCCACTCACCGTTGACATCACCACCACCACCACCACAAAACACCACCCAAAACCGCCACCACACAAACATCATCACCACCACCACACAAAACCACACAAAGCACCACAGCCACCACCACAGAATCGCCACTGCACAAACACCACAGCACCGCAACCGCCAAATCCACCACCACAAAATTGCCACCATACAAAAACCTCGGCGACGATTCGCGTTCCTTCTGGCCGGAGGGGACGGGTTTGTGTAAAGAGAGATAATGGAGGAGAGCACAACGTTTGATCTAATCGACGGAAACCGCCACCACCACATCAACAAACAAACCCAAAACCACCTCACTGTCGTCGCAGATCCACCACCTGCACCAACCACCTATTAGCACCCTCATCACCACCAAACTGCAACAATGCCCCTTCTACGGGAAGCCAAACACAGATTTCTCTTCCCCATATCACGAATCTCCACTGCGCAAAGGCCACACGTCGCAGATCCACTACCACCTGCAAGGCGTGCAGGTGTCATCAGATCTGTAGTAAATAGAGAGACGGTGGTCGGATTTGTGGTGAAAGCAGGTCGGATTTAGCTGGCTGGGGGGAGGGGGAGAGAGAGAGAGATAGAGATAAGAGACGGTTTTGGGGGAATTGGGTTGAAAATTGTGTAATTAATATTTAATATTTAAAAATAAAATATCTGATTTTTGAACAATAAAACCTTCCATCTGATTTTTGAAGTTGGATATTAAAATATAGGGTTTGGTGTAATTTCAAGGTTTGCCGACTTAGAATAATAATAGATGTGGGCTGATTTTTTCTTATGAGGCCCCCAAAAAATTGGAGGCCCCGGGCCATGGCCCTTAGGCCTACCCCCACGTGGGTTCGCCACGCAGCCGAGAATTAGTTTTGTGAAACGTCGACGTATTAGTCTCCCGCCACAAAATATATGCTCCACTCGAAACTTAGATCTCCATTTTCAGCGTTTCACTCTGCGACTGCCATTTTTGTTGGTGATGCTTTCTTCTAGTTTAACCTGTTCTTAGATACTTTTTAAAAATGATTCTCAACTAATGGTTACTGATTTTCTCAGGAACATATTCTGATTGAGGAAGCAAGAAGCAAGGTTTCGGTGAGTACAGAAATTTAAATTAAGTTTGGTTTCTTATTTATGCATTTCTACTCGTTGTTTTATGATTACATTGTAGTAGCGTATGGAGTACGAAAGCAGTGGGTACGGTATGGACGAGGAAAGCAGGCTTGAGGAGAAACTTCAGAAACTGGATAAGGTTTGCGTTATTCATTATACCTCAAATCAATCATTCGAACGGATCGAAGAAATCAAAGTTTTAATTACTTGTCTTCGTTCAATTTAGTAGAGACGTGAGGGCGAGTGAGTAATTTCTGGAATAAATAGGAACTATCCAGGTTGATTGAGCCCGAAACAATAGTATTTTCACCAAAATTCAGTTTACTCGTGTTCGATGCCTTAGATAAATATGAAAATCTCCATTTAACTGAAACCACTGGTTATTAGAGGGTTCCAGACAGAGATGACTGATTCACCATCAGCAAATATACCTCCATTTCTAATTCCGCATACAATTTGGGCATTAGGAATTAACACATTTCTAGCATCTCTTTTACCATTTTCTCCACCTTAGTCTTCTGTACATATGGGCACCGGGACTTGTCCTTTATGGTAAGATTATTCAATTGTCTATAAACCACACAAAACCTCCAGGAACCGTCCTTCTTAACTAGTAACACCGGCGAGGCCAATGGACTATAACTCTGCTGTATAACCGCACTTTCTAGCATCTCTTTTACCATTTTCCCCACCTTAGTCTTCTGTACATATGGGAACCTGTAGGGTCAAATTTTAGAAGGTTGTGCACCCTCCTTAAGAGGGATGTGATGATCATAAGACATATTTGGAGGAAGTCCATCAGGTTTTGCAAATATATCCATAAACTCATCAACCAGTGATAGCACCTCAACTGGCGTATGATCTAACTCCTCTTCTTCCATGGCATATAATTGAGCTAGGAAGCCATACTATTGCTTACTGCACCATTGTTTAAGTTCTTTTCCTGTCTATCATGACAAATTCTCCATGACAATCCTCCCGCTTTAATTCCACCTTCTTCCCATCATGGTGAAATTTAATGTTCCTGTTTTTGAAATTACATATCATAGGACCAATTTGACTTTCAACGATGAAGCTATGTGTACTTCCACTATCAATGAGTATAGAGACATTTCCCTTCTTAATTATGACAGGAATTCATGTTGTCCTATGCCTAATACTTCCAGCCAATGCATTAACAGAAATCTCCATGATTTCTTCTGGGTCATCATCATCATCTCTCTTATCCATGACTTCCTTAGGCACATGATCTTCTTTCCTCCTCATCCACTAATATGAAATTTAGCATCCTATTTTTGCACATATGCCCAAGGGTGTATTTTTCATCACACTCATAGCAAAGTCCCAAACTCCTTTTGGTTTGGTAATCTGGGGGGGTAATGGCTTTAAATTTCATGGGGTGTTTTTGGTTTTTAAAGGATGGGTCAGGGTGGGAGGTAGTTTTTTGGCTAGTGTCTGGTTTTTTAAGTGACTGAGGGTTCCAGTTGGTGGGGCTATATGGTTTAGATGGCTTTTGAACTTTGTTGAGGGCTGCAGTGGTGGTTTCCTAGTAAAGAGGCTATTTAAACGGCTTGTGTTATAGAGATAGGTTTGATGATTTTATCTTCTGTGTATATACTATAATATACATCTTATGTATGAAATGTCAATTAGTTCTTGTTTCTATCAGATTATGGTTCTGTTTTTCATTTATCCAAATAATTTCCATCAATGACATTGTTGTTGATGATGATGATGATGTTGGTCCATTTGACTCTAGGACTGGAAAACCCAAGGATCAGCAAAACAATCTGTGATGTTATTGTTCAGTTTTCTAATTTCTTATGAGTTAACTTGTTAGTCATGGAAAGAAAAAGTTGAACTTCTAGTTCAATTAAACGGGAAATTATGCATTCTCTTTTCATTATTTTCATATGAAGTTTTCTTCTACTAAAGTTCATTACCATTAGTCCAAGAGATGGTTAACTTGATATACATTATTTTATGTTAATGCCTTTTGAACTCATAGAGAATTAGATGAAATGAGATGATCTTTAGTTAGGAATTCATTATACTATAAATCATTTCGTCTTGCGCAGAAAATTGAAAACACATTCGCCAAGAAGAAGAAAGTAATTGCGGAGAGGGAGAAAGTAATTTCCATGGAGGAGAAAGTAATTTCCTTGGAGGAGAAAGTAATTGCTGAGAAGGAGAAAGTAATTGCCGAAGAGGAGAAAGTAATTGTAGAGAAGGAGAAAGTATTTGCCGAGGAGGAGAAACTAATTGCCAAGAAGGAGAAAGTAATTGCTGAGGAGGAGAAATTAAGTGCCGAGGAGGAGAAACTAAGTGCTAAGGAGGAGAAACTAATTGCCAAGAAGGAAAAATTAATTGCCAAGCTCGAAGCATTTAAGAAAGGAAAACAGTCAGAGCTAAAGAAATCAAAGGTACATTTGATTATAATCTTTCAAATTTTATTTTAATGCATTATTTTTAAGTTAATATATTAATTATCTTTATGTTCGTACAAAAACTCAAGGGAAAGGAAGCAGTACGGGACCCGATGGCTCGGAAAAGGAAGTGAGATAACAAATTTACATAAATAAAATGATTTGTTAATATTTCATTTGCATGTGACATATAATTCGACTCTTTGTATACAATTGAAGGAGGGTGAAGTATCCATACGTTGGCTTTGTCTTGAATGATCTTCGAAATGAAAAGAAGGTTTGACGTATTGCTGTTTTTAGAAGCTTAAACATTTTTTTTAAGTTTCATTACATTACAAATCAATTCCGTGATGCAGAAAGTTGAAGAGCTAAAAGTGTCAAAGCATCTTCGTTCCCGTTTACCTGTTAATTACTGGTAAATTATTGTTCTCTATGGTGCATATTTTATCTTATGAAATTGCTAGAAGGATACGGTTATCCTACATTGTGAAGACGATGTCTGAAATAATCGAGAAAACTTTATTTTTGAAGAGAATCTATTCAATCAAAAGTATTCTTATGTATATGTTGTCATGTTTGAACATAATTCGTGTCTCATAAAAGATGGATTGCATTAAGGAAAAAAAATGGACTATCCTGTTTCCTACTCAATTCTCATTTACAGATGTGTTGCAACATTTAATGCAAAATAATCAACCTTAGCCCAAAATTATAGCTGGCAACTTATTTGTTCATCAATTGTTTTACCATTTTCAGGAAGAGAAAGAGAACCATCAAAAATCTGAAGAGCAGTGAGCGAAAAGTGAAAGAATTAGAGTTGGAATATCAACGCTTGGCTTTCCCTGGAGTTTCTGCTGGTAATGTTTAGCTTAATTCATTTTATTTGATTATGAAATGTAACATTTTACTGATTTGAACTTTTTCTTGATAGAAGCAGGGGAAGATGCACTACTGCGCGAGGATGATTCCTAATACTACAAGCGCTCGCTTTAGATTTACTGTTTTTCATCGTAAAAACTTCTAATGAACTGTTCTAAATCATTGATGTTTCGTTATTTGTCAATATTGACTATTAATACATGTATCTAACTAAAAAATGGATCCTAGCCATCATACTCCATGGCTTGTGTTGCTTAATGATTTGCCTATGTGGAATACACTGGTCCACTCTTATAATTGAAATGTAGTTGTTTAATACCTAAAAATGAAAAAAAGAAGTATAGTTGTTTACTAATTATATAATTTTTCACTGAGCCATGATTTGATTTACGTTATATCGAAACTCACTTTCTTCTCAAATTGATTTTCAATCACATATTTTTAGAATAAAATCTTTTGCTCGTAAATCTAACGTTTTTCTACTTTTTAACAACACATTCTTAAAAAATTCACTATTACAAAACTTATTTTGTTGAAATACAATTAGTTATGATTTTTTTAGTTCATGAAAAGTTAGAGATATTGAGATAAATGTATTAAAATTGTCACTGAAATATTTTAATTGTTGTAATTCAAATATTATAATGTGTGCTGGTTTACTAATTTTTTTTTTTAATTATAAACTTAGGTTATTTTGAATTTTTGAGAACTGTTAGCATATTATTTCTTCATTGACATTAATCAATTAAAAGTCTTCAAATCAGAAGTCGCATTAAACAAGTTATACGGTTTTCATCAAAATTGAAACAAGAAAATGTTGTTGGAAAATTTATGGGAAATTTAGCTCAATCCCTACATATAAACTATACATTTCAAAATTCATGTTGAAAAGTTTTCTATACAAAAATCAGGTGTTAATTTAATTTTTTTTAATACTATAATATTAAAATCCTAATTTCATCTACCGTCTCTCTCACTCTCTCTCATCTTCACCTCATCTCTCTCTCTCTTCTTTCTTCTCTGTCGCCTCCCTCCAAGACCCACCACTATTCCTCAAACCCAATTATTTTCCTCCCTCCCTCCTTTCTCTACATCTCTCTCCGCTCTCTGCAGCGTCGACAACGTCGGCGTCGTCGTCGACGGCATCGTTATCTAGAGTAAGATCTGAGCAGCGGGTGTGTTGTGTGGTGTGGTGTTGATGTTATTTGTGGTGGTGGTGAGTGGAGGTCGCGACTGTGATGGTGGCGGTAGACGATGGGGAAGGTGGTGGCTGTCGTAAACGGAGCGGCGATGATGGACCGATGGTGGCTGAAAATGGTGGTTGTGGTGAAGGTGGCCGTTCTGATTTTTTTGTTAGAAGCCTTCTACTCTTCTTCTTCACGTTCCAACTAAGCAGCCACTGGCCTCCTCTGGGAACGGAATTCACTATTATTCTTGTTTTTTTTGTGCCATTTCTACATCCAAAATCTCGCTTGATTTATAGATAACCTGCAAAAAAAATTTTGAAATTTCAGATTTACAGTTTTCTCCAAATTCGGCCAGTTAACCACTTTCTCTAAATTTCAAGTGATGGAAGTTGCCCAAATGCTTTATGTATATCGCCTGAGAAACCATTGTCTCCGAGATCTAGTAATTCTAGCTTACTACAGGATAGGATCTCTGCCGGAATTCTGCCCGAAAATTGATTCTTCCAAAGATTAAGTTTGGTTAATTCAGTTAGTGAACCAATACTCGGTGACAATTGACCAGTGAGCCTGTTATCCGAAATATCCATTAATTGTAGGCTTTTGGGCAGAGTATCAGGCACAGTGCGTGTGAGTGCATTTGAGTAAAGATCAAGAAACTCGAGGTTTCCACATCCAGAAATTGAGGGAGGAATGCCTCCCACGAAACGGTTGTTGCTCATATGAGAAAATTTGCTTGATTATTTTTTTATTTGTTAACATGAACACGTTGGCATTATTTTTGTTGATGCAGTTAAACAGTTAATAAAGTTTGCTGATGGTATTAACTTGCTAACATTGTTAAGCGAACACCTGTAATTTATGTTGGTCTTTCTGATTTTCTTGATGGTGTTGGTCGTAAATTTGTGTTGAAGGTGGTAGTGGTGGTGTATTAGAGGTGATGGTGGTAATGACTGGTGGTGAATTGTGGTGCTTGTTCGTGGTGTAAGGGGATTTGTTTGTGGTGACCATTTGTGACCAAATATGTGTGTTCTGTGACTCGTTGTGACCAATTTTGTGCTAATTGTGACCGATTGTGACTTGATCATATTCGAGTCACATTCGGTCACAATTAACACAAAATTGGTCACAGACAGTCATATTGAACACAAATTTGGTCACAATTGGTCACATTCGATCACAATTAGTCACATATGAGACATGTTAGCGGCTTGATTATATAAAGTGACTTGAAATCTTTCGGGCAATTTTTGTAGGAGGTGGAGGCAGTGGTGGGGTGGTGGTAGGTGGGATCCATGGGTTGGAGGTGTGATTTCTACTTTTTTTATTTTTCGAAAATCTTGAAATCGTCGGAACGGTCGTCGGAGTGTTGCCGGACCGCCGCCGGAGCGTTGCCGGAGCAGTCGCCGAAGCGTGGCCGGAGCAGTCACCGAAGCGTTAGGGAAGGTTTAATTAATCTATTTATCACCTGATTTTTGAAATAATTAGACAAATTTGTTAGTTTTGAAAAGTAATTCTTAAATGTAGGTTTTGTGTATTGTTCCCAAAATTTATGCTTCCTGAATAAATGGGCCTTGAGGGATCCACTTAGTTAAAGCAATATTCGGCCCAGTCCCGTCGTTTGGTTTTGCTTTTTTACCCACTAATTAGTTAGTCCAAAGCACAATATAAATCAAAGGGTAATAGGCACAAAACTTCCATACATTTGATATGTATTGTGGAAATCATCACTAACTTTCATTTCTTGGCATTTATGCCCTTACCTTCAACATTTCCTACGCCGAAGGTTCATTTTACCATGTTTTGATGATTTTACCCTCCATTCAATTGAAAGAAAAAAAAAACAATTGAACAAATTGCAACTATTGGCCCAGACTTTTTAAAAAGTGCAAATAACCCACCAAACTTCTCAACATTTCTTATGTTAAAATGACCCACCAAACTTTTTAAAAAGTGCAAATAGGTGGAATTCAACATTTCTTATGTTAAAATCGTGTGTTGGTTATACATATGCTATTAATGCTTTCGTTAATTCAAAACAACATCAATTTCATATAGATGATTTTAATTGAAACATTGCATTTAAAGTCATGAATTATTTGAAATCATTCTATAAGACAATAAAAACTAGTTCCGAAGTTTATTATCCAACAAACAATCTTGTGTTTTTACAATTTGTAGAAATTGATAATCAATTTTCAAGTCATAAAGACGATCCATTTTTCTATGATATTTTTTGTACAACGGAGGGCAAGTTTCAAAAATATTACGAAAATATGCCAATGATTTTTCCAATTGCAGCTGTAATGGATCCTCGTATTAAATTTTTTGGAGTTCAGTGTGCTATGGACCAACTTTCTGAAACTTTATTTTTCAATATAAATATTACAAATCGGGAAATAGAATGCTTTATTAATGAAATGTACAGTAGTTATGTTATGAAATATGGTAATAATGAAAATGTTTCTTCTACTACGAGTTCACATTATGACTTCTAAAGGTAAAAAATCTTTCTTTTCTTTGCTGTGCAAGAAACGTAATGTGTCTTTTACTTCATCTACTAGTTCATTTTCAAATGAGAATGTTACACCAGCCTAATTAGAAAGATATTATCAATTTGATTACTACAAGTTTAATTCCACAAGACGAGATTGACACTTAGATATTTTATAATGGTGGAAGGTAAATGAACGGTTATATCCAATATCCTAAAAATGGCCCGAGATTTACTAACGGTTCCTGGTTTCAACAGTGGCATCGGAGTCTGCTTTTAGTGCAGGTAACATAGTGCTAGATGAAAGAGGATCAAGGCTTTAAAAAAATATTTTAGAAGCTCTCATCTGCTTGAAAGACTGGTTATTTGCAGATAGAAGTAGAGGTGTCAATTCGGGTGGTCCGGACAGGGTCGGCCCACTAACATATGAGCCCGGTAACGGCCTGCGTGAAAAAAGCCCACTCGCTGCGGGTTCGGGCCGATTCCGGGTCGGTCCACAAATTTTGGAATACAACTCAGACCCGCCCGCTGACCCATCCGGGTCGAGCCCATGTGGGTCACGGGTCGCGATTTGTTTCGATTTGGTCCGTATTATTGTATAAATAAAATTATAAAAATATAGAATTTTTCATATTTATAGCAAAAAATATTTTTTTTGTTAAATGTAAACTAAGAATTGAACAAAATGATAAATTCATATTTATACAAAGAAATATTTACATAGAATTCAAATTTAATGTTATATGAATTATTTATAACTTTACAAAGTTAAATTTAATTTAAACAAATAACAATTAAATGCATTTCTAATTATTATTATCAAATATTTATACTATAAGTACATCCCAACTAGGTGACACATAGTTTTATTATAATTTATAGTTTAAGTACATCCCAACTACGCTGACACCTACTCAAGTCTTAACTACAATTTACTTGTTCAAAAATTATATATTTTAATATTTGTATATCCAGATTTCAATTATTTACTTCTATATATTCGTTCAAAAATTATATATTTCAAATTAATTTTTTTTGTCACGGGCCAGCGAGTTAACCGTGGCCCATGAAGGTGCAACTCGCGAAATCCGCGGGTCACACCTCCTTGACCCGTGAACCGCCCGCTAGGGTCGACCCGCGGTCCCGGGTCAATCCGAGCCGATTTTCACGGGTCTGGCCGGCCCATCCATCTTGACACCTCTAGATAGAAGAATGCAAGATAGAGTCGTTGACGATATTGTTCAAGGCTTTAAAAACCTTACCATAGATGAATAAAATCTGATTTGTAATGACGATATTATAGTTAAGTAGGTGCCAACTTAGTTGGGATGTACTTTAACTATAAGTTTATAAATAGTTAAAAACTGTTTAATTTGTCAAGTTAGGCAAAGTATTGTTCGAAAAATTGTAAGTTTTTATGTTATTGATGTAAAATTTATCGAAAAATAAATCAACGTAAAATTTATTTTTACGTAACTTTTATCGATTTTCACTCTAATTATAAAATGTAATTTTTACAATTTATTTTTAAAAAAAAAAAAAAAAAAAAAAAAAACTGAGCGGGCCGAACCGCCCGAACCAATGACCCGGCCCATGCGGGCTTACGGTCTGGGCCGGGGTTACACTTTTTTTATCCCGACCCGGAAAGCCCTCATGGGCCGATTTTTTAAAAGGCGGGATGTGCTAGGGCTTTTCAGTCTGTGGACCGGGCCGGTCCGCCAGTTTTGACATCCCTAAATGCCCATAATTTTAGAGATATTTTTGTAAGTTGCTCGAAAATTTATGCTTCCTGAATAAATGGGCCTTGAAGGATCCACTTAGTCAAAGCAAGATTCGGCCCAGTCCCATCATTTGATTTTGTGTTTTTACCCACTAATTAGTTAGTCTAAAACCCAATATAAATCAAAAGTCCCGGAACCATCTCTAACTATTTTCAAGGGACAATTAGCAGACTTGAGATTACAAGATATGACGTATGTAATCAAGGTCAAGCAAGTTGTGCTCTCGTATAGTTTCAATAGGTAACCATTTTGTAATGAATAAATTCTATTTTTATTTATTTTGTTTTATTGTAATTTATTTAGCCAGTGTTTGATTCTCTTAAATTTAGAAGTCATCTTTTTATATTCATTTTTAATAACATATATACATAATAAAATATTCTGCACGTTAATTCAAAAATTTTCTTTATTTTTGAACTCCACATTCTTAATTTAAAGAAAAAAACTATTTAAAACATAAATAAATTTCACAGATTAATAAATAGCATTCTGTCTCACATATTTGAATCATAATACAAAAACCCTATATTGGTGAATTTGGTATCAGCCTTGGTAATAGCCTTAAGAGTAATAATAATAATAATAATAAGGAGGATGAACCGCATCCTTGACATTGGACAAAATACGCGATTAGACAAGATACGCGATATATAAGAGTATAAGTCTTTTAACATAGAAGTCGCATTGGACAAGATACGCGATTTACATCCCTACCACTACCAGGAATCAACCATCCGACAACCTTATATAAGACTTTGAAGAAGCTTTTCCTCACCATTGCAGCAGCCGGTCAAATTGCTCCTCATAACCGAAATAAGGTAATAATATTTTCTTTTGGAGAAAAACATAAAATTCATAGATTAATTAATAGCCTTCTGTTTCACATATTTGAATCATAATACAGAAACCCTAAATTGGTGAATTTGGTAACTGCTTTGGTACGCTCTTAACCAACCTAACATCCTTCTGAATTTTGTGTAATTTTTTTCCTTCCTTTCTGCCCTGGGACCGAACTTTTTTAGTTCTGACTAAACAACAATCAGTATCTAATTTTTATTCAGCATGTAAATTTTTTTTTTTTGCAATGACTCCTTGACAAGATCCTTTCTTTATGTTTGATTTTTAAAGTGAAACTTTGTTACAGATTATGGCAATGTCGTCTCTAAGGAAACATATTCACAAGGATTATATCAAGCGCGCACAAGCCTATAATCAAAAGAAGCAGGCTTTACAGGTAAATTTTTTTGAATTCTGTATTTGAGTTCGGGCTTCAAATCCTCTTTCTAGTTTCTATTTGTTGTAAGTCACAATGTCCCTGCAGAAACTTAAGCGAAAGGCAGCATTGAGGAACCCAGATGAGTTTTATTTAAAGAGGATCAAAACAAAAAAATTTGGTGTATTCTACAAGCTCAAGTGAGATAACAATTTCTCTAATTGCTATTTCCTTATCTATTTCTTTAAAAGAAAAAAAAAAAAAAAATCATTCGCATTTTAATTGGACCTCACTTGTTGTAGGAGACGGACAAATAAGTCCCCAGAAGATGATCTGGAATATATTTTGCTGAAAAAGGTTTGATTTGTTTAGATTTTTATTTACTTTAACCCATTCTACTTAAGTCCCGTTGTCAGTCTTGAGACGATTGCCTATGAGATACTATATATTTTCGATGAACTCATGATCATGTGATGCTTCCATAATATGCAAAATCTACAATCTTGACCCTATAGCTTGAGTTATGTAAACTCGATTGCAACATCTATAGTTATGTTCGTGTATGATGTTTGCAGTGATACTATCTTTTTAAGGGTTGTCTCATGGTGCAATTGGTGTGTTGTTTCGTCTTTCACAGGAATTAAAAGAAATAGATGTGGAACTGGAAGAGATAAATCTTGAGCGGAAAGAGGTAAATTTGAAGCTGGAGAAGGTGAAGCTGGAGAAGGTAAATCTGGAGCTGGAAGAGGTGAATGCTGATATTGAAGTCATGACGAGCGAAGCAGAAGAATTGAGGAAATTATTATATGATTTACGGGTACAGTTCCAACCCCATGTTTACTTAGATGGAATTTGAACTTTACGATTTATAGCTGATAGTAGTTCAAGTTCAGATTGTGCAAAAACATTTTTCCAAAAAAAAAAAGAAAAATGAAAAGAAAAAAAGATTCAAATTTTTATATTAATGTTACTTCGTTGCAGAAACGCAAGGAAAACGCAACGGTCGAGAACCCAAGTCAATTTATCAATGATGGAGTCCTTACGGAAACTCAAGGGATAGGTGGCTCTTAGACAGTAGGAGCATCTAATAACTTTGAAGTAATACTATTATTTTGTGTTGATTTAAACTATTATTTATCTTTATATCTTTATAACTTTGCTCTAGACTTTTATTCTTCTGTCATGCAGAAAACACTTTGGTTTTACAGTTTGATTCTTTCTAGTGCGAACATGTTACAAAACATGCATAAATTGACTTAATTCTGGGGGCTCTGATTCGTAGTTCATTTCTTTCCCATTTTTGACATATTATGAGAATTATCGTTGTGCTTTAGACTTTTTCTTTTTACAAAAGTATATGTGATTTTCGACTTAAAAGCTAAATATTGTCAGTATATAAATAAATAAAACATAAATCATCAAATTCTTGTAAATTGAGGGTGTATTTGGAAATAATATCAAGTAATATGTTTGGTTGAAAGTGATTGTTCATGTGGATAATTTTTTAAAAGAGATTATCATCTGATCCAAATATACCCCAAGTTATCACCAAGTGTTGCTCAACTCTAACAAAGAAAATATTCATAATACTTGCTAAGATAATAACTATCCATGCTCACCATTTCATTTAAAAATAAATAAGTACTTGCTTCGAATATTCTTGAATGCTAGATTGCCATAGCATCCTCATGTTTCAACAATTCAGATAGTAGTAGAGCCCATTTTTAATTGTTGAGCGAATCAAAGTGCATTTCAATCTGTAATTTTTCTTGGTAGATTTTGCAAAATATTTTTGTAAAGCAATTTTTTTTTAGTTCTAAAATAATACCGAAACTAATATAGAAAGGAAGTATGGTGTTTTTTTTATCTTCCCATGCCATCAAAAGCTTTGAATCTTGGTACATTGCAAATTTTTATATGATTAATTTATGTTATTGATGATCAGGAGCGTCTTTCGTGTGTGTATGCAGCTTCAAATAGATGACCCTTTTCAAGAAAAGTCACTATGATAACTTGTTGAGTAATGTTGTTTAGCAAAGTTTATGCTGCAATTGTCTAGTAAAATTGGAGTGTTTTCATATGTGGAACAATGTAGAACTAGTTCTAAGCATCGATTGTGCTAAATATCATTTTAAAACACTTATGAGTCGGGAATGAGGTTGGTGAATATATAAAAAAATTGCTTTAATGCTTTGTACTAATCCTCTATATTCTTGAATTTAAAAATTAAATAAAAAAGTAACGAAAAATTTAAGCAATGGCCTCATTAAACTGATTTCGACTTATTTAACATGAATACAACACGACTCTCTTTAAATTCCTTTGACAATGAAGATCAGACTTTTACAAAAAATAAAATTTTGGACTTATAATAGACTTGAATAAATTGAGTGCATTTAAGGTTTCCTGAATTTTTTTGAAATAGTTCTCTATCACTTTTGAGAGTTTACTTTTTCTAATTATCTCTTTTAATTCGTTTAAGTCAACAATCAGACGAGAAAGTCTGATCTGGATTCATATATAGAGGCATAATTGGTTCAAAGATGCCATCTATGTGACTCTTAGAATTTTATTAAAATACATTTCACGTATTTCATCTTGCATAGAAAGTTCAATTTATTTAAAGGCCCAAAAAAGATGTATAGTTCCGGATCCATGATAACTGATATAGTTGACAGATCAATAATTGAACGATACGGTTTTATAATTTGCAAGTGTTGTTTATGTTAACTTTCTTAAAATTTTTAACTTTTTTTAGAAACAATTAACACAAAATTGGTCACAGACAGTCACACTGAACACAAATTTGGTCACAGTTGATCACATTCGGTCACAATTAGTCACAGATGAGACCTGTCAGCGATTTGATTATATAAAGTGACTTGACATTTTTCCGGTAATTTTTTTAGGAGGTGGAGGCAGGGTGGGGTGGTGGCAGGTGGGATCCATGGGTTGGGGGTGTGATTTCTAACTTTTTTTATTTTCTGAAAATCTTGAAATCGTCGGAGCTTTGCCGGACCGTCGTCGGAGCATTGCTGGACCGTCGCCGGAGCGTTGCCTGAGCAGTCGTCGGAGCGTGGCCGGAGCAGTCACCGAAGCGTTAGGGAAGGTTTAATTAATCTATTTATCACCTGATTTTTGAAATAATTAGACAAATTTATTAGTTTTGAAAAGTAATTCTTAAATGCAGGTTTTGTGTATTGTTTCCAAAATTTATGCTTACTGAATAAATGTTCCTTGAGGGATCCAATTAGTTAAAGCAATATTCGGCCCAAATCCGTCGTTTGGTTTTGCTTTTCTACCCACTAATTAGTTAGTCCAAAGCACAATATAAATCAAAGGGTAATAGGCACAAAACTTCCATACATTTGATATGTATTGTGGAAATCATCACTAACTTTCATTTATGCACTTACCTTCAACATTTCCTATGCCGAAGGTTCTTTTCACCATGTTTTGATGATTTTACCCTCCATTCAATTGAAAAAAAAAAAAAACAATTGAACAAATTGCAACTATTGGCCCAGACTTTTTAAAAAGTGCAAATAACCCACCAAACTTCTCAACATTTCTTATGTTAAAATCGTGTGTTGGTTATACATATGCTATTAATGCTTTCGTTAATTCAAAACAACATCAATTTCATATAGATGATTTTAATTGGAACATTGCATCTAAAGTCATGAATTATTTGAAACCATTCTATAAGACAACAAAAACTAGTTCCGAAGTTTATTATCCAACAAACAATCTTGTGTTTTTACAATTTGTAGAAATTGATAATCAATTTTCAAGTCATAAAGACGATCCATTTTTCTATGATATTTTTTGTACAACGGAGGGCAAGTTTCAAAAATATTACGAAAATATGCCAATGATTTTTCCAATTGCAGCTGTAATGGATCCTCGTATTAAATTTTTTGGAGTTCAGTGTGCTATGGACCAACTTTCTGAAACTTTATTTTTCAATATAAATATTACAAATCGGGAAATAGAATGCTTTATTAATGAAATGTACAGTAGTTATGTTTTGAAATATGGTAATAATGAAAATGTTTCTTCTACTACGAGTTCTGTTACAGCTTCTAAAGGTAAAAAATCTTTCTTTTCTTTACAGGCAAGAAACGTAATGTGTCTTTTACTTCATCTACTAGTTCATTTTCAAATGAGAATGTTACACCAGCTAATTAGAAAGATATTATCAATTTGATTACTACAGTTTAATTCCACAAGACGAGATTGACACTTAGATATTTTATAATGGTGGAAGGTAAATGAACGGTTATATCCAATATCCTAAAAAATGTCCTGAGATTTACTAACAGTTCCAGTTTCAACAGTGGCATCGGAGTCTGCTTTTAGTGCAGGTAACATAGTGCTAGATGAAAGAGGATCAAGGCTTTCAAAAAAATATTTTAGAAGCTCTTATCTGCTTGAAAGACTGGTTATTTGCAGATAGAAGTAGAGGTGTCAATTCGGGTGGTCCGGACAGGGTCGGCCCACTAACATATGAGCCTGGTAACGGCCTGCGTGAAAAAAGCCCACTCGCTGCGGCTTCCGGGCCGATTCCGGGTCGGTCCACAAATTTTGGAATACAACTCAGACCCGCCCGCTGACCCATCCGGGTCGAGCCCATGCGGGTCATGTTTCAATTTGGCACGTATTATTGTATAAATAAAATTATAAAAATATAGAATTTTTCATATTTATAGCAAAAATATTTTTTTTTTAAATGTAAACTAAAAATTGAACAAAATGATAAATTCATATTTACACCAAGAAATGTTTACATAGAATTCAAATTTAATGTTACATGAATTATTTATAACTTTGTAAAGTTAAATTTAACTTAAATAAATAACAATTAAATGCATTTTCAATTACTATTATCAAATATTTATAACATAAGTACATCCCAACTAGGTTGACACCTAATTTTATTATAATTTATAGTTTAAGTACATCCCAACTATGTTGGCACCTACTTAAGTCTTAATTATAATTTAATTGTTCAAAAATTATATATTTTAATATTTGTATATCCGCATTTCAATTATTTACTTTAATATATTTGTTCAAAAATTACATATTTCAAATTATTTTTTTTGTCCCGGGCCAGCGAGTTAACCGTGGCCCATGAAGGTGCAACTCGCGAAATCCGCGGGTCACACCTCCTTGACCCGTGAACCGCCCGCTTGGGTCGACCCGCGGGCCCGGGTCAATCCGAGCCGATTTTCACGGTGCAGCCGGCCCGTCCATCTTGACACCTCTAGATAGAAGAATGCAAGATAGAGTCGTTGAAGATAATGTTAAAAGCTTTAAAAATCTTACCATAGATGAATAAAATCTGATTTGTAATGACGATATTATAGTTAAGTAGGTGCCAACTTAGTTGGGATGTACTTTAACTATAAGTTTATAAATAGTTAAAAACTGTTTAATTTGTCAAGTTAGGCAAAGTATTGTTCGAAAAATTGTAAGTTTTTATGTTATTGATGTAAAATTTATCGAAAAATAAATCAACGTAAAATTTATTTTTACGTAACTTTTATCGATTTTCACTCTAATTATAAAATGTAATTTTTACAATTTATTTTTTAAATGACCAAAAAAAAAAAAAACTGAGCGGGCCGAACCGTCCGAACCAATGACCCGGCCCATGCGGGCTTACGGTCTGGGCCGGGGTTACACTTTTTTTATCCCGACCCGGAAAGCCCTCATGGGCCGATTTTTTAAAAGGCGGGATGTGCCAGGGCTTTTCAGTCTGTGGACCGGGCCGGTCCGCCAGTTTTGACATCCCTAAATGCCCATAATTTTAGAGATATTTTTGTAAGTTGCTCGAAAATTTATGCTTCCTGAATAAATGGGCCTTGAAGGATCCACTTAGTCAAAGCAAGATTCGGCCCAGTCCCATCATTTGATTTTGTGTTTTTACCCACTAATTAGTTAGTCCAAAACCCAATATAAATCAAAAGTCCCGGAACCATCTCTAACTATTTTCAAGGGACAATTAGCAGACTTGAGATTACAAGATATGACGTATGTAATCAAGGTCAAGCAAGTTGTGCTCTCGTATAGTTTCAATAGGTAACCATTTTGTAATGAATAAATTCTATTTTTATTTATTTTGTTTTATTGTAATTTATTTAGCCAGTGTTTGATTCTCTTAAATTTAGAAGTCATCTTTTTATATTCATTTTTAATAACATATATACATAATAAAATATTCTGCACGTTAATTCAAAAATTTTCTTTATTTTTGAACTCCACATTCTTAATTTAAAAAAAAAAAAAAACTATTTAAAACATAAATAAATTTCACAGATTAATAAATAGCATTCTGTCTCACATATTTGAATCATAATACAAAAACCCTATATTGGTGAATTTGGTATCAGCCTTGGTAATAGCCTTAAGAGTAATAATAATAATAATAATAAGGAGGATGAACCGCATCCTTGACATTGGACAAAATACGCGATTAGACAAGATACGCGATATATAAGAGTATAAGTCTTTTAACATAGAAGTCGCATTGGACAAGATACGCGATTTACATCCCTACCACTACCAGGAATCAACCATCCGACAACCTTATATAAGACTTTGAAGAAGCTTTTCCTCACCATTGCAGCAGCCGGTCAAATTGCTCCTCATAACCGAAATAAGGTAATAATATTTTCTTTTGGAGAAAAACATAAAATTCATAGATTAATTAATAGCCTTCTGTTTCACATATTTGAATCATAATACAGAAACCCTAAATTGGTGAATTTGGTAACTGCTTTGGTACGCTCTTAACCAACCTAACATCCTTCTGAATTTTGTGTAATTTTTTTCCTTCCTTTCTGCCCTGGGACCGAACTTTTTTAGTTCTGACTAAACAACAATCAGTATCTAATTTTTATTCAGCATGTAAATTTTTTTTTTTTTGCAATGACTCCTTGACAAGATCCTTTCTTTATGTTTGATTTTTAAAGTGAAACTTTGTTACAGATTATGGCAATGTCGTCTCTAAGGAAACATATTCACAAGGATTATATCAAGCGCGCACAAGCCTATAATCAAAAGAAGCAGGCTTTACAGGTAAATTTTTTTGAATTCTGTATTTGAGTTCGGGCTTCAAATCCTCTTTCTAGTTTCTATTTGTTGTAAGTCACAATGTCCCTGCAGAAACTTAAGCGAAAGGCAGCATTGAGGAACCCAGATGAGTTTTATTTAAAGAGGATCAAAACAAAAAAATTTGGTGTATTCTACAAGCTCAAGTGAGATAACAATTTCTCTAATTGCTATTTCCTTATCTATTTCTTTAAAAGAAAATAAAAAATATAATCATTCGCATTTTAATTGGACCTCACTTGTTGTAGGAGACGGACAAATAAGTCCCCAGAAGATGATCTGGAATATATTTTGCTGAAAAAGGTTTGATTTGTTTAGATTTTTATTTACTTTAACCCATTCTACTTAAGTCCCGTTGTCAGTCTTGAGACGATTGCCTGTGAGATACTATATATTTTCGATGAACTCATGATCATGTGATGCTTCCATAATATGCAAAATCTACAATCTTGACCCTATAGCTTGAGTTATGTAAACTCGATTGCAACATCTATAGTTATGTTCGTGTATGATGTTTGCAGTGATACTATCTTTTTAAGGGTTGTCTCATGGTGCAATTGGTGTGTTGTTTCGTCTTTCACAGGAATTAAAAGAAATAGATGTGGAACTGGAAGAGATAAATCTTGAGCGGAAAGAGGTAAATTTGAAGCTGGAGAAGGTGAAGCTGGAGAAGGTAAATCTGGAGCTGGAAGAGGTGAATGCTGATATTGAAGTCATGACGAGCGAAGCAGAAGAATTGAGGAAATTATTATATGATTTACGGGTACAGTTCCAACCCCATGTTTACTTAGATGGAATTTGAACTTTACGATTTATAGCTGATAGTAGTTCAAGTTCAGATTGTGCAAAAACATTTTTCCAAAAAAAAAAGAAAAATGAAAAGAAAAAAAGATTCAAATTTTTATATTAATGTTACTTCGTTGCAGAAACGCAAGGAAAACGCAACGGTCGAGAACCCAAGTCAATTTATCAATGATGGAGTCCTTACGGAAACTCAAGGGATAGGTGGCTCTTAGACAGTAGGAGCATCTAATAACTTTGAAGTAATACTATTATTTTGTGTTGATTTAAACTATTATTTATCTTTATATCTTTATAACTTTGCTCTAGACTTTTATTCTTCTGTCATGCAGAAAACACTTCGGTTTTACAGTTTGATTCTTTCTAGTGCGAACATGTTACAAAACATGCATAAATTGACTTAATTCTGGGGGCTCTGATTCGTAGTTCATTTTTTTCCCATTTTTGACATATTATGAGAATTATCGTTGTGCTTTAGACTTTTTCTTTTACAAAAGTATATGTGATTTTCGACTTAAAAGCTAAATATTGTCAGTATATAAATAAATAAAACATAAATCATCAAATTCTTGTAAATTGAGGGTGTATTTGGAAATAATATCAAGTAATATGTTTGGTTGAAAGTGATTGTTCATGTGGATAATTTTTTAAAAGAGATTATCATCTGATCCAAATATACCCCAAGTTATCACCAAGTGTTGCTCAACTCTAACAAAGAAAATATTCATAATACTTGCTAAGATAATAACTATCCATGCTCACCATTTCATTTAAAAATAAATAAGTACTTGCTTCGAATATTCTTGAATGCTAGATTGCCATAGCATCCTCATGTTTCAACAATTCAGATAGTAGTAGAGCCCATTTTTAATTGTTGAGCGAATCAAAGTGCATTTCAATCTGTAATTTTTCTTGGTAGATTTTGCAAAATATTTTTGTAAAGCAATTTTTTTTAGTTCTAAAATAATACCGAAACTAATATAGAAAGGAAGTATGGTGTTTTTTTATCTTCCCATGCCATCAAAAGCTTTGAATCTTGGTACATTGCAAATTTTTATATGATTAATTTATGTTATTGATGATCAGGAGCGTCTTTCGTGTGTGTATGCAGCTTCAAATAGATGACCCTTTTCAAGAAAAGTCACTATGATAACTTGTTGAGTAATGTTGTTTAGCAAAGTTTATGCTGCAATTGTCTAGTAAAATTGGAGTGTTTTCATATGTGGAACAATGTAGAACTAGTTCTAAGCATCGATTGTGCTAAATATCATTTTAAAACACTTATGAGTCGGGAATGAGGTTGGTGAATATATAAAAAAATTGCTTTAATGCTTTGTACTAATCCTCTATATTCTTGAATTTAAAAATTAAATAAAAAAGTAACGAAAAATTTAAGCAATGGCCTCATTAAACTGATTTCGACTTATTTAACATGAATACAACACGACTCTCTTTAAATTCCTTTGACAATGAAGATCAGACTTTTACAAAAAATAAAATTTTGGACTTATAATAGACTTGAATAAATTGAGTGCATTTAAGGTTTCCTGAATTTTTTTGAAATAGTTCTCTATCACTTTTGAGAGTTTACTTTTTCTAATTATCTCTTTTAATTCGTTTAAGTCAACAATCAGACGAGAAAGTCTGATCTGGATTCATATATAGAGGCATAATTGGTTCAAAGATGCCATCTATGTGACTCTTAGAATTTTATTAAAATACATTTCACGTATTTCATCTTGCATAGAAAGTTCAATTTATTTAAAGGCCCAAAAAAGATGTATAGTTCCGGATCCATGATAACTGATATAGTTGACAGATCAATAATTGAACGATACGGTTTTATAATTTGCAAGTGTTGTTTATGTTAACTTTCTTAAAATTTTTAACTTTTTTTTTAGAAACAACTAACACAAAATTGGTCACAGACAGTCACATTGAACACAAATTTGGTCACAATTGGTCACATTCGATCACAATTAGTCACAGATGAGACATGTTAGCGGCTTGATTATATAAAGTGACTTGAAATTTTTCGGGCAATTTTTTTAGGAGGTGGAGGCAGTGGTGGGGTGGTGGTAGGTGGGATCCATAGGTTGGAGGTGTGATTTCCAATTTTTTTATTTTTCGAAAATCTTGAAATCGTCGGAACGGTCGTCGGAGTGTTGCCGGACCGTCGCCGGAGCGTTGCCTGAGCAACGATCGTCGGAGCGTGGCCGGAGCAGTCACCGAAGCGTTAGGGAAGGTTTAATTAATCTATTTATCACCTGATTTTTGAAATAATTAGACAAATTTGTTAGTTTTGAAAAGTAATTCTTAAATGTAGGTTTTGTGTATTGTTCCCAAAATTTATGCTTCCTGAATAAATGGGCCTTGAGGGATCCAATTAGTTAAAGCAATATTCGGCCCAGTCCCGTCGTTTGGTTTTGCTTTTCTACCCACTAATTAGTTAGTCCAAAGCACAATATAAATCAAAGGGTAATAGGCACAAAACTTCCATACATTTGATATGTATTGTGGAAATCATCACTAACTTTCATTTATGCCCTTACCTTCAACATTTCCTATGCCGAAGGTTCTTTTCACCATGTTTTGATGATTTTACCCTCCATTCAATTGAAAAAAAAAAAAAAAACAATTGAACAAATTGCAACTATTGACCCAGACTTTTTAAAAAGTGCAAATAACCCACCAAACTTCTCAACATTTCTTATGTTAAAATGACCCACCAAACTTTTTAAAAAGTGCAAATAGGTGGAATTCAACATTTCTTATGTTAAAATCGTGTGTTGGTTATACATATGCTATTAATGCTTTCGTTAATTCAAAACAACATCAATTTCATATAGATGATTTTAATTGGAACATTGCATTTAAAGTCATGAATTATTTGAAACCATTCTATAAGATAATAAAAACTAGTTCCGAAATTTATTATCCAACAAACAATCTTGTGTTTTTACAATTTGTAGAAATTGATAATCAATTTTCAAGTCATAAAGACGATCCATTTTTCTATGATATTTTTTGTACAACGGAGGGCAAGTTTCAAAAATATTACGAAAATATGCCAATGATTTTTCCAATTGCAGCTGTAATGGATCCTCGTATTAAATTTTTTGGAGTTCAGTGTGCTATGGACCAACTTTCTGAAACTTTATTTTTCAATATAAATATTACAAATCGGGAAATAGAATGCTTTATTAATGAAATGTACAGTAGTTATGTTATGAAATATGGTAATAATGAAAATGTTTCTTCTACTACGAGTTCTGTTACAGCTTCTAAAGGTAAAAAATCTTTCTTTTCTTTACAGGCAAGAAACGTAATGTGTCTTTTACTTCATCTACTAGTTCATTTTCAAATGAGAATGTTACACCAGCTAATTAGAAAGATATTATCAATTTGATTACTACAGTTTAATTCCACAAGACGAGATTGACACTTAGATATTTTATAATGGTGGAAGGTAAATGAACGGTTATATCCAATATCCTAAAAAATGTCCTGAGATTTACTAACAGGTTCAGCTTTCAACGGTGGCATCGGAGTCTCGCTTTAGTGCAGGTAACATAGTGCTAGATGAAAGAGGATCAATGCTTTAAAAAAATATTTTAGAAGCTCTTATCTGCTTGAAAGACTGGTTATTTGCAGATAGAAGTAGAGGTGTCAATTCGGGTGGTTCGGACAGGGTCGGCCCACTAACATATGAGCCTGGTAACGGCCTGCGTGAAAAAAGCCCACTCGCTGCGGCTTCCGGGCCGATTCCGGGTCGGTCCACAAATTTTGGAATACAACTCAGACCCGCCCGCTGACCCATCCGGGTCGAGCCCATGTGGGTCACGGGTCGCGATTTGTTTCGATTTGGTCCGTATTATTGTATAAATAAAATTATAAAAATATAGAATTTTTCATATTTATAGCAAAAAATATTTTTTTTGTTAAATGTAAACTAAAAATTGAACAAAATGATAAATTCATATTTATACAAAGAAATGTTTACATAGAATTCAAATTTAATGTTACATGAATTATTTATAACTTTACAAAGTTAAATTTAATTTAAACAAATAACAATTAAATGCATTTCTAATCATTATTATCAAATATTTATAGTATAAGTACATCCCAATTAGGTGACACATAGTTTTATTATAATTTATAGTTTAAGTACATCCCAACTACGCTGACACCTACTCAAGTCTTAACTACAATTTACTTGTTCAAAAATTATATATTTTAATATTTGTATATCCAGATTTCAATTATTTACTTCTATATATTCGTTCAAAAATTATATATTTCAAATTAATTTTTTTTGTCACGGGCCAGCGAGTTAACCGTGGCCCATGAAGGTGCAACTCGCGAAATCCGCGGGTCACACCTCCTTGACCCGTGAACCGCCCGCTTGGGTCGACCCGCGGTCCCGGGTCAATCCGAGCCGATTTTCACGGTCTCAAGCCGGCCCGTCCATCTTGACACCTCTAGATAGAAGAATGCAAGATAGAGTCGTTGACGATATTGTTCAAGGCTTTAAAAACCTTACCATAGATGAATAAAATCTGATTTGTAATGACGATATTATAGTTAAGTAGGTGCCAACTTAGTTGGGATGTACTTTAACTATAAGTTTATAAATAGTTAAAAACTGTTTAATTTGTCAAGTTAGGCAAAGTATTGTTCGAAAAATTGTAAGTTTTTATGTTATTGATGTAAAATTTATCGAAAAATAAATCAACGTAAAATTTATTTTTACGTAACTTTTATCGATTTTCACTCTAATTATAAAATGTAATTTTTACAATTTATTTTTTAAATGACCAAAAAAAAAAAAAACTGAGCGGGCCGAACCGTCCGAACCAATGACCCGGCCCATGCGGGCTTACGGTCTGGGCCGGGGTTACACTTTTTTTATCCCGACCCAGAAAGCCCTCATGGGCCGATTTTTTAAAAGGTGGGATGTGCCAGGGCTTTTCAGTCTGTGGACCGGGCCGGTCCGCCAGTTTTGACATCCCTAAATGCCCATAATTTTGGAGATATTTTTGTAAGTTGCTCGAAAATTTATGCTTCCTGAATAAATGGGCCTTGAAGGATCCACTTAGTCAAAGCAAGATTCGGCCCAGTCCCATCATTTGATTTTGTGTTTTTACCCACTAATTAGTTAGTCCAAAACCCAATATAAATCAAAAG
Organism: Fraxinus americana; assembly: GCA_035079005.1. NCBI lineage: Eukaryota > Viridiplantae > Streptophyta > Magnoliopsida > Lamiales > Oleaceae > Fraxinus > Fraxinus americana. The sequence continues at coordinate 233,325 of JAVHZT010000089.1, read as the reverse complement.
TCCCGGAACCATCTCTAACTATTTTCAAGGGACAATTAGCAGACTTGAGATTACAAGATATGACGTATGTAATCTAGGTCAAGCAAGTTGTGCTCTCATATAGTTTCAATAGGTAACCATTTTGTAATGAATAAATTCTATTTTTATTTATTTTGTTTTATTGTAATTTATTTAGCCAGTGTTTGATTCTCTTAAATTTAGAAGTCATCTTTTTATATTCATTTTTAATCACATATATACATAATAAAATATTCTGCACGTTAATTCAAAAATTTTCTTTATTTTTGAACTCCACATTCTTAATTTAAAAAAAAAAAAAAAAACTATTTAAAACATAAATAAATTTCACAGATTAATAAATAGCATTCTGTCTCACATATTTGAATCATAATACAAAAACCCTATATTGGTGAATTTGGTATCAGCCTTGGTAATAGCCTTAAGAGTAATAATAATAATAATAATAAGGAGGATGAACCGCATCCTTGACATTGGACAAAATACGCGATTAGACAAGATACGCGATATATAAGAGTATAAGTCTTTTAACATAGAAGTCGCATTGGACAAGATACGCGATTTACATCCCTACCACTACCAGGAATCAACCATCCGACAACCTTATATAAGACTTTGAAGAAGCTTTTCCTCACCATTGCAGCAGCCGGTCAAATTGCTCCTCATAACCGAAATAAGGTAATAATATTTTCTTTTGGAGAAAAACATAAAATTCATAGATTAATTAATAGCCTTCTGTTTCACATATTTGAATCATAATACAGAAACCCTAAATTGGTGAATTTGGTAACTGCTTTGGTACGCTCTTAACCAACCTAACATCCTTCTGAATTTTGTGTAATTTTTTTCCTTCCTTTCTGCCCTGGGACCGAACTTTTTTAGTTCTGACTAAACAACAATCAGTATCTAATTTTTATTCAGCATGTAAATTTTTTTTTTTTGCAATGACTCCTTGACAAGATCCTTTCTTTATGTTTGATTTTAAAGTGAAACTTTGTTACAGATTATGGCAATGTCGTCTCTAAGGAAACATATTCACAAGGATTATATCAAGCGCGCACAAGCCTATAAACAAAAGAAGCAGGCTTTACAGGTAAATTTTTTTGAATTCTGTATTTGAGTTCGGGCTTCAAATCCTCTTTCTAGTTTCTATTTGTTGTAAGTCACAATGTCCCTGCAGAAACTTAAGCGAAAGGCAGCATTGAGGAACCCAGATGAGTTTTATTTAAAGAGGATCAAAACAAAAAAATTTGGTGTATTCTACAAGCTCAAGTGAGATAACAATTTCTCTAATTGCTATTTCCTTATCTATTTCTTTAAAAGAAAAAAAAAAAAAAAAATCATTCGCATTTTAAATGGATCTCACTTGTTGTAGGAGACGGACAAATAAGTCCCCAGAAGATGATCTGGAATATATTTTGCTGAAAAAGGTTTGATTTGTTTAGATTTTTATTTACTTTAACCCATTCTACTTAAGTCCCGTTGTCAGTCTTGAGACGATTGCCTGTGAGATACTATATATTTTCGATGAACTCATGATCATGTGATGCTTCCATAATATGCAAAATCTACAATCTTGACCCTATAGCTTGAGTTATGTAAACTCGATTGCAACATCTATAGTTATGTTCGTGTATGATGTTTGCAGTGATACTATCTTTTTAAGGGTTGTCTCATGGTGCAATTGGTGTGTTGTTTCGTCTTTCACAGGAATTAAAAGAAATAGATGTGGAACTGGAAGAGATAAATCTTGAGCGGAAAGAGGTAAATTTGAAGCTGGAGAAGGTGAAGCTGGAGAAGGTAAATCTGGAGCTGGAAGAGGTGAATGCTGATATTGAAGTCATGACGAGCGAAGCAGAAGAATTGAGGAAATTATTATATGATTTACGGGTACAGTTCCAACCCCATGTTTACTTAGATGGAATTTGAACTTTACGATTTATAGCTGATAGTAGTTCAAGTTCAGATTGTGCAAAAACATTTTTCCAAAAAAAAAAAGAAAAATGAAAAGAAAAAAAGATTCAAATTTTTATATTAATGTTACTTCGTTGCAGAAACGCAAGGAAAACGCAACGGTCGAGAACCCAAGTCAATTTATCAATGATGGAGTCCTTACGGAAACTCAAGGGATAGGTGGCTCTTAGACAGTAGGAGCATCTAATAACTTTGAAGTAATACTATTATTTTGTGTTGATTTAAACTATTATTTATCTTTATATCTTTATAACTTTGCTCTAGACTTTTATTCTTCTGTCATGCAGAAAACACTTCGGTTTTACAGTTTGATTCTTTCTAGTGCGAACATGTTACAAAACATGCATAAATTGACTTAATTCTGGGGGCTCTGATTCGTAGTTCATTTTTTTCCCATTTTTGACATATTATGAGAATTATCGTTGTGCTTTAGACTTTTTCTTTTTACAAAAGTATATGTGATTTTCGACTTAAAAGCTAAATATTGTCAGTATATAAATAAATAAAACATAAATCATCAAATTCTTGTAAATTGAGGGTGTATTTGGAAATAATATCAAGTAATATGTTTGGTTGAAAGTGATTGTTCATGTGGATAATTTTTTAAAAGAGATTATCATCTGATCCAAATATACCCCAAGTTATCACCAAGTGTTGCTCAACTCTAACAAAGAAAATATTCATAATACTTGCTAAGATAATAACTATCCATGCTCACCATTTCATTTAAAAATAAATAAGTACTTGCTTCGAATATTCTTGAATGCTAGATTGCCATAGCATCCTCATGTTTCAACAATTCAGATAGTAGTAGAGCCCATTTTTAATTGTTGAGCGAATCAAAGTGCATTTCAATCTGTAATTTTTCTTGGTAGATTTTGCAAAATATTTTTGTAAAGCAATTTTTTTAGTTCTAAAATAATACCGAAACTAATATAGAAAGGAAGTATGGTGTTTTTTTTATCTTCCCATGCCATCAAAAAGCTTTGAATCTTGGTACATTGCAAATTTTTATATGATTAATTTATGTTATTGATGATCAGGAGCGTCTTTCGTGTGTGTATGCAGCTTCAAATAGATGACCCTTTTCAAGAAAAGTCACTATGATAACTTGTTGAGTAATGTTGTTTAGCAAAGTTTATGCTGCAATTGTCTAGTAAAATTGGAGTGTTTTCATATGTGGAACAATGTAGAACTAGTTCTAAGCATCGATTGTGCTAAATATCATTTTAAAACACTTATGAGTCGGGAATGAGGTTGGTGAATATATAAAAAAATTGCTTTAATGCTTTGTACTAATCCTCTATATTCTTGAATTTAAAAATTAAATAAAAAAGTAACGAAAAATTTAAGCAATGGCCTCATTAAACTGATTTCGACTTATTTAACATGAATACAACACGACTCTCTTTAAATTCCTTTGACAATGAAGATCAGACTTTTACAAAAAATAAAATTTTGGACTTATAATAGACTTGAATAAATTGAGTGCATTTAAGGTTTCCTGAATTTTTTTGAAATAGTTCTCTATCACTTTTGAGAGTTTACTTTTTCTAATTATCTCTTTTAATTCGTTTAAGTCAACAATCAGACGAGAAAGTCTGATCTGGATTCATATATAGAGGCATAATTGGTTCAAAGATGCCATCTATGTGACTCTTAGAATTTTATTAAAATACATTTCACGTATTTCATCTTGCATAGAAAGTTCAATTTATTTAAAGGCCCAAAAAAGATGTATAGTTCCGGATCCATGATAACTGATATAGTTGACAGATCAATAATTGAACGATACGGTTTTATAATTTGCAAGTGTTGTTTATGTTAACTTTCTTAAAATTTTTAACTTTTTTTTTAGAAACAACTAACACAAAATTGGTCACAGACAGTCACATTGAACACAAATTTGGTCACAATTGGTCACATTCGATCACAATTAGTCACAGATGAGACATGTTAGCGGCTTGATTATATAAAGTGACTTGAAATTTTTCGGGCAATTTTTTTAGGAGGTGGAGGCAGTGGTGGGGTGGTGGTAGGTGGGATCCATGGGTTGGAGGTGTGATTTCCAATTTTTTTATTTTTCGAAAATCTTGAAATCGTCGGAACGGTCGTCGGAGTGTTGCCGGACCGTCGCCGGAGCGTTGCCTGAGCAGTCGTCGGAGCGTGGCCGGAGCAATCACCGAAGCGTTAGGGAAGGTTTAATTAATCTATTTATCACCTGATTTTTGAAATAATTAGACAAATTTGTTAGTTTTGAAAAGTAATTCTTAAATGTAGGTTTTGTGTATTGTTCCCAAAATTTATGCTTCCTGAATAAATGGGCCTTGAGGGATCCAATTAGTTAAAGCAATATTCGGCCCAGTCCCGTCGTTTGGTTTTGCTTTTCTACCCACTAATTAGTTAGTCCAAAGCACAATATAAATCAAAGGGTAATAGGCACAAAACTTCCATACATTTGATATGTATTGTGGAAATCATCACTAACTTTCATTTATGCCCTTACCTTCAACATTTCCTATGCCGAAGGTTCTTTTCACCATGTTTTGATGATTTTACCCTCCATTCAATTGAAAAAAAAAAAAAACAATTGAACAAATTGCAACTATTGGCCCAGACTTTTTAAAAAGTGCAAATAACCCACCAAACTTCTCAACATTTCTTATGTTAAAATCGTGTGTTGGTTATACATATGCTATTAATGCTTTCGTTAATTCAAAACAACATCAATTTCATATAGATGATTTTAATTGGAACATTGCATTTAAAGTCATGAATTATTTGAAACCATTCTATAAGATAATAAAAACTAGTTCCGAAATTTATTATCCAACAAACAATCTTGTGTTTTTACAATTTGTAGAAATTGATAATCAATTTTCAAGTCATAAAGACGATCCATTTTTCTATGATATTTTTTGTACAACGGAGGGCAAGTTTCAAAAATATTACGAAAATATGCCAATGATTTTTCCAATTGCAGCTGTAATGGATCCTCGTATTAAATTTTTTGGAGTTCAGTGTGCTATGGACCAACTTTCTGAAACTTTATTTTTCAATATAAATATTACAAATCGGGAAATAGAATGCTTTATTAATGAAATGTACAGTAGTTATGTTATGAAATATGGTAATAATGAAAATGTTTCTTCTACTACGAGTTCTGTTACAGCTTCTAAAGGTAAAAAATCTTTCTTTTCTTTACAGGCAAGAAACGTAATGTGTCTTTTACTTCATCTACTAGTTCATTTTCAAATGAGAATGTTACACCAGCTAATTAGAAAGATATTATCAATTTGATTACTACAGTTTAATTCCACAAGACGAGATTGACACTTAGATATTTTATAATGGTGGAAGGTAAATGAACGGTTATATCCAATATCCTAAAAAATGGCCTGAGATTTACTAACAGTTCCAGTTTCAACAGTGGCATCGGAGTCTGCTTTTAGTGCAGGTAACATAGTGCTAGATGAAAGAGGATCAAGGCTTTAAAAAAATATTTTAGAAGCTCTCATCTGCTTGAAAGACTGGTTATTTGCAGATAGAAGTAGAGGTGTCAATTCGGGTGGTCCGGACAGGGTCGGCCCACTAACATATGAGCCCGGTAACGGCCTGCGTGAAAAAAGCCCACTCGCTGCGGGTTCGGGCCGATTCCGGGTCGGTCCACAAATTTTGGAATACAACTCAGACCCGCCCGCTGACCCATCCGGGTCGAGCCCATGTGGGTCACGGGTCGCGATTTGTTTCGATTTGGTCCGTATTATTGTATAAATAAAATTATAAAAATATAGAATTTTTCATATTTATAGCAAAAAATATTTTTTTTGTTAAATGTAAACTAAAAATTGAACAAAATGATAAATTCATATTTATACAAAGAAATGTTTACATAGAATTCAAATTTAATGTTACATGAATTATTTATAACTTTACAAAGTTAAATTTAATTTAAACAAATAACAATTAAATGCATTTCTAATCATTATTATCAAATATTTATAGTATAAGTACATCCCAATTAGGTGACACATAGTTTTATTATAATTTATAGTTTAAGTACATCCCAACTACGCTGACACCTACTCAAGTCTTAACTACAATTTACTTGTTCAAAAATTATATATTTTAATATTTGTATATCCAGATTTCAATTATTTACTTCTATATATTCGTTCAAAAATTATATATTTCAAATTAATTTTTTTTGTCACGGGCCAGCGAGTTAACCGTGGCCCATGAAGGTGCAACTCGCGAAATCCGCGGGTCACACCTCCTTGACCCGTGAACCGCCCGCTTGGGTCGACCCGCGGTCCCGGGTCAATCCGAGCCGATTTTCACGGGTCTGGCCGGCCCGTCCATCTTGACACCTCTAGATAGAAGAATGCAAGATAGAGTCGTTGACGATATTGTTCAAGGCTTTAAAAACCTTACCATAGATGAATAAAATCTGATTTGTAATGACGATATTATAGTTAAGTAGGTGCCAACTTAGTTGGGATGTACTTTAACTATAAGTTTATAAATAGTTAAAAACTGTTTAATTTGTCAAGTTAGGCAAAGTATTGTTCGAAAAATTGTAAGTTTTTATGTTATTGATGTAAAATTTATCGAAAAATAAATCAACGTAAAATTTATTTTTACGTAACTTTTATCGATTTTCACTCTAATTATAAAATGTAATTTTTACAATTTATTTTTTAAATGACCAAAAAAAAAAAAAACTGAGCGGGCCGAACCGTCCGAACCAATGACCCGGCCCATGCGGGCTTACGGTCTGGGCCGGGGTTACACTTTTTTTATCCCGACCCGGAAAGCCCTCATGGGCCGATTTTTTAAAAGGCGGGATGTGCCAGGGCTTTTCAGTCTGTGGACCGGGCCGGTCCGCCAGTTTTGACATCCCTAAATGCCCATAATTTTAGAGATATTTTTGTAAGTTGCTCGAAAATTTATGCTTCCTGAATAAATGGGCCTTGAAGGATCCACTTAGTCAAAGCAAGATTCGGCCCAGTCCCATCATTTGATTTTGTGTTTTTACCCACTAATTAGTTAGTCCAAAACCCAATATAAATCAAAAGTCCCGGAACCATCTCTAACTATTTTCAAGGGACAATTAGCAGACTTGAGATTACAAGATATGACGTATGTAATCAAGGTCAAGCAAGTTGTGCTCTCGTATAGTTTCAATAGGTAACCATTTTGTAATGAATAAATTCTATTTTTATTTATTTTGTTTTATTGTAATTTATTTAGCCAGTGTTTGATTCTCTTAAATTTAGAAGTCATCTTTTTATATTCATTTTTAATAACATATATACATAATAAAATATTCTGCACGTTAATTCAAAAATTTTCTTTATTTTTGAACTCCACATTCTTAATTTAAAAAAAAAAACTATTTAAAACATAAATAAATTTCACAGATTAATAAATAGCATTCTGTCTCACATATTTGAATCATAATACAAAAACCCTATATTGGTGAATTTGGTATCAGCCTTGGTAATAGCCTTAAGAGTAATAATAATAATAATAATAAGGAGGATGAACCGCATCCTTGACATTGGACAAAATACGCGATTAGACAAGATACGCGATATATAAGAGTATAAGTCTTTTAACATAGAAGTCGCATTGGACAAGATACGCGATTTACATCCCTACCACTACCAGGAATCAACCATCCGACAACCTTATATAAGACTTTGAAGAAGCTTTTCCTCACCATTGCAGCAGCCGGTCAAATTGCTCCTCATAACCGAAATAAGGTAATAATATTTTCTTTTGGAGAAAAACATAAAATTCATAGATTAATTAATAGCCTTCTGTTTCACATATTTGAATCATAATACAGAAACCCTAAATTGGTGAATTTGGTAACTGCTTTGGTACGCTCTTAACCAACCTAACATCCTTCTGAATTTTGTGTAATTTTTTTCCTTCCTTTCTGCCCTGGGACCGAACTTTTTTAGTTCTGACTAAACAACAATCAGTATCTAATTTTTATTCAGCATGTAAATTTTTTTTTTTTGCAATGACTCCTTGACAAGATCCTTTCTTTATGTTTGATTTTTAAAGTGAAACTTTGTTACAGATTATGGCAATGTCGTCTCTAAGGAAACATATTCACAAGGATTATATCAAGCGCGCACAAGCCTATAATCAAAAGAAGCAGGCTTTACAGGTAAATTTTTTTGAATTCTGTATTTGAGTTCGGGCTTCAAATCCTCTTTCTAGTTTCTATTTGTTGTAAGTCACAATGTCCCTGCAGAAACTTAAGCGAAAGGCAGCATTGAGGAACCCAGATGAGTTTTATTTAAAGAGGATCAAAACAAAAAAATTTGGTGTATTCTACAAGCTCAAGTGAGATAACAATTTCTCTAATTGCTATTTCCTTATCTATTTCTTTAAAAGAAAAAAAAAAAAAAAATCATTCGCATTTTAATTGGACCTCACTTGTTGTAGGAGACGGACAAATAAGTCCCCAGAAGATGATCTGGAATATATTTTGCTGAAAAAGGTTTGATTTGTTTAGATTTTTATTTACTTTAACCCATTCTACTTAAGTCCCGTTGTCAGTCTTGAGACGATTGCCTGTGAGATACTATATATTTTCGATGAACTCATGATCATGTGATGCTTCCATAATATGCAAAATCTACAATCTTGACCCTATAGCTTGAGTTATGTAAACTCGATTGCAACATCTATAGTTATGTTCGTGTATGATGTTTGCAGTGATACTATCTTTTTAAGGGTTGTCTCATGGTGCAATTGGTGTGTTGTTTCGTCTTTCACAGGAATTAAAAGAAATAGATGTGGAACTGGAAGAGATAAATCTTGAGCGGAAAGAGGTAAATTTGAAGCTGGAGAAGGTGAAGCTGGAGAAGGTAAATCTGGAGCTGGAAGAGGTGAATGCTGATATTGAAGTCATGACGAGCGAAGCAGAAGAATTGAGGAAATTATTATATGATTTACGGGTACAGTTCCAACCCCATGTTTACTTAGATGGAATTTGAACTTTACGATTTATAGCTGATAGTAGTTCAAGTTCAGATTGTGCAAAAACATTTTTCCAAAAAAAAAGAAAAATGAAAAGAAAAAAGATTCAAATTTTTATATTAATGTTACTTCGTTGCAGAAACGCAAGGAAAACGCAACGGTCGAGAACCCAAGTCAATTTATCAATGATGGAGTCCTTACGGAAACTCAAGGGATAGGTGGCTCTTAGACAGTAGGAGCATCTAATAACTTTGAAGTAATACTATTATTTTGTGTTGATTTAAACTATTATTTATCTTTATATCTTTATAACTTTGCTCTAGACTTTTATTCTTCTGTCATGCAGAAAACACTTTGGTTTTACAGTTTGATTCTTTCTAGTGCGAACATGTTACAAAACATGCATAAATTGACTTAATTCTGGGGGCTCTGATTCGTAGTTCATTTCTTTCCCATTTTTGACATATTATGAGAATTATCGTTGTGCTTTAGACTTTTTCTTTTTACAAAAGTATATGTGATTTTCGACTTAAAAGCTAAATATTGTCAGTATATAAATAAATAAAACATAAATCATCAAATTCTTGTAAATTGAGGGCGTATTTGGAAATAATATCAAGTAATATGTTTGGTTGAAAGTGATTGTTCATGTGGATAATTTTTTAAAAGAGATTATCATCTGATCCAAATATACCCCAAGTTATCACCAAGTGTTGCTCAACTCTAACAAAGAAAATATTCATAATACTTGCTAAGATAATAACTATCCATGCTCACCATTTCATTTAAAAATAAATAAGTACTTGCTTCGAATATTCTTGAATGCTAGATTGCCATAGCATCCTCATGTTTCAACAATTCAGATAGTAGTAGAGCCCATTTTTAATTGTTCAGCGAATCAAAGTGCATTTCAATCTGTAATTTTTCTTGGTAGATTTTGCAAAATATTTTTGTAAAGCAATTTTTTTTAGTTCTAAAATAATACCGAAACTAATATAGAAAGGAAGTATGGTGTTTTTTTATCTTCCCATGCCATCAAAAGCTTTGAATCTTGGTACATTGCAAATTTTTATTGATTAATTTATGTTATTGATGATCAGGAGCGTCTTTCGTGTGTGTATGCAGCTTCAAATAGATGACCCTTTTCAAGAAAAGTCACTATGATAACTTGTTGAGTAATGTTGTTTAGCAAAGTTTATGCTGCAATTGTCTAGTAAAATTGGAGTGTTTTCATATGTGGAACAATGTAGAACTAGTTCTAAGCATCGATTGTGCTAAATATCATTTTAAAACACTTATGAGTCGGGAATGAGGTTGGTGAATATATAAAAAAATTGCTTTAATGCTTTGTACTAATCCTCTATATTCTTGAATTTAAAAATTAAATAAAAAAGTAACGAAAAATTTAAGCAATGGCCTCATTAAACTGATTTCGACTTATTTAACATGAATACAACACGACTCTCTTTAAATTCCTTTGACAATGAAGATCAGACTTTTACAAAAAATAAAATTTTGGACTTATAATAGACTTGAATAAATTGAGTGCATTTAAGGTTTCCTGAATTTTTTTGAAATAGTTCTCTATCACTTTTGAGAGTTTACTTTTTCGAATTATCTCTTTTAATTTGTTTAAGTTAACAATCAGACGAGAAAGTCTGATCTGGATTCATATATAGAGGCATAATTGGTTCAAAGATGCCATCTATGTGACTCTTAGAATTTTATTAAAATACATTTCACGTATTTCATCTTGCATAGAAAGTTCAATTTATTTAAAGGCCCAAAAAAGATGTATAGTTCCGGATCCATGATAACTGATATAGTTGACAGATCAATAATTGAACGATACGGTTTTATAATTTGTAAGTGTTGTTTATGGAAACTTTCTTAAAATTTTTAACTTTTTTTTAGAAACAACTGCGCCCCCCCCCCCCCCACGACATGCGGACGGTAGTTGGTTCTTTAAAAAATTTATAACCTCTTAACATTTGCTTTACTTGGAATTTTATTAAGAATATAAGTGCTAGTCTTTAGTGATTCTTCTTAGAGAGATTTCGGTAAGGCGAAATGATTAATCATATTTTTTTACCATGTCCTTAAGTGTTCTGTTTTATCTCTTACTAACACCATTCATGTTAGGAATCCCGGTATAGTGTACTATGGGACGATTCTACTTTCCTCTAGGAATTTGGCAAAAGGCCTTGGACTATTTGCCATAATATTCACCACATCGGTCAGATTTGACGTGTTTTATTCTTTTGCTGAGTTAATTTTCAACCTCAACTTTGTAAGCCTTAAATGTGTTTAGTTATTGAGATTTCTCATGGATGAGATACGGTAGCTATAGCGAGAAAAAATTTGTCTATAAACATAGTAAATTAGTGTTGATCATTCCAAAAAGCCAAAGTGAATATGATCTACAGATATCCGTATGAATTAGTTTTAAGACGTCCGAAGTTGTATTGGCGCCTAATCTCCCTATGTTTGTATGTTTTCCCTTAACGTAATTAACATAAACACTTAGTTTGAAAATTTAAGGGGATCAAGAATTCATTATGACACAAGCTTTTCCATTCTCTTTTGAGAGATGTAACCAAATCGCTTATGCTATAACAAAGTGGAATTCTCATTGTTTAATTTTCGTTAAATACTACGTGAATTCACATGCAATGTTAAGGCAACCGTATTAAGTAAATATAGGTTATCATAACCAGACAAAGAACTAGTACCTACAATATTTGAATTAAGAAAAAGACTAAACAGACTATTTCTAATTGAACAAGAGCAACCAAATGTAAAAAGAGAAACCAAATTTCGTCTGAAAAATGATACCACAAATGTCGTTTTCAAATCCAAATAATAACCATTTTTTTAATGATAACCTAAAAGTCCTCATAGCCTCAACTTTAACTGATTTTCCATCACTCACATAGATGAGTCTTTCAGCATCAATTGCCTTTTGACTATTAACGTAACCCCATATAGACATACTCACGTGAATAGTGACATCGAAATATATCTACCAAGTGTGTCTAGGTATTGAAACTAAATTAACCTCAAAACAAACCAAAGTGAGAAATGTAATTTTCTTTACACATCAAGTATGGTATTTAGTACAGTCTCTCTTTATATGTCCATATTTTCACAAAAGTATGAGTCATATAATTTATCATTTTCAAACTTTTATTGTTTCTTTTGAGCTGAATCAGATGCAGCTTATTATTTTTTTTTCTTGAACTTGTTTTTATAGGTACTTGTCTAGTGAGCACTTCTAGTTCTCTCTTACTTTAGACTTTCTTTTCTTGCACACAGTATGAAATGAGCTAATCAAGAATCTACTTCTCCTTTAACAGTTGTAACTGACCTTAAATTGATTAAATTGTGCAAGAATAGAATCAAAAGCAAATGCACGAGCAAATTATCAGACAGCTCAAACTTTAATGCCTTTGGTTTTGAAGCAAGATAAAATATTTCCATGATGCACTCATGTATGTTTCCTTTAGCTTTAGAGAAATCGAGTTCGCCAGAAACGTACTAGTTTTTACCTTATCACATTTTGTAAAGCGTTTTTCAATTTTTTTAAGAAATTCATTGATACTAGTTATCTTATTGGACACAACAACGTCCCTAAATGTTATTGGAATTTCACGCTCTATGATCATAAGACTCATACAATTTGAACGATTCCACTTTTCAAAATCCTTTTTTTATCAATGGAAGTGGGTGTTTGGTCCAAAGCAAGATCTAGATCCATGCAGCCAAGAATGATATGAACGTTTTCTTTCTAGTCCTTAAAATTTGGTTCAATCATAGGAACTGAATTGATATTAACAGATCTTGTAAACATGGATAGATAACTAAATGTAGAATTTAAACCAAAATATCATGTTCAAATGAGAATCCGTATTAGACAATCAATAATTTCAAATAATGGTGGGCCCCATTACAAAGACCAAACATAACATTGGTATTTAGTTTTTGGATATAAATATCAACGTGTGAGTGGTACTTTTGGTGTAGTAATCAAGTATTGGCAATAAACAAATATTAAGTCTATCTTTGTACCAACTTATTGTTCACATAAAAAACTTTATAATTGTCACATATTTATTACCATGTATGAAAATAATTAGGCCAAATATTAACTTTCCTTTGCGCCGGTCAATACCCCCATGGATTACGCACACAACCGTTCTAATATTTCTTTTGTAACATGTTGTTTCAATTAATCTATTTAAAAAAAATAGTAATCTAAAAGAAACTTGAAGTACCAAAATTTAAAATTGATTGTCTTTTACATTTTCAGTTCTAGTTTCTCCTTTTTTTTTTTATTTACCTCAGAACAAGCCAAAGTTAGAATTTTAATAAAACTTTAAATTCTCAAGAACTTGAAAACCTAAATACTTTCTTGCCAAGATCATCTTGTTAAATCACCAATGGAATTATAAAGTGCAAAACATCCTTTAAATCATTGGGAATTGTTATTTATTACAAGATCTTGATTCCGGATCTTAAATCTTGAAGATCAACAGGAATCTCTTCATGTTTGGTTTTTCAATCTGTAATATTGAAAATTGACTCTTTTGATTCTTGAATTATTGTTCTTGACTTTGGAGCTTTGGTTCTCAATAAAATAAAAAAATCTATTAACTCATATTCTCTCTCCTCTTTTTCTCTCCTTTTATAATACTTTTTCATTAGTTAGAATTGTTAAAAGATATTGGTATTACATTGTTCAGTCTTGATCTCCTTCTCCCAACGAGTAGGATAAAATTTTTTCCACCAATTATGTAGTAAGAGAACCTTAAGTATTGTTCTCTGAAATCATCTTGATTTCAGAGAACAATACTTAAGGTTCTTTTGCAACGTCATCGGTAAGAAATTTTTATCCTACCCACTGAGACGAGGAGATCAATCCCATTACATTGTTCACAAAATGGTTGAAAACTCATAAAGGTATTTTAGGCATTACTCCCATTACTTATGCTAGCACGTAAAAGAAAGGTGGTCAACGGAGGTATGCTGTATCCAAAACTTGAAATTTGAGAGAGTTATGTAATTTTTGTAAAGAGAAGGAGTGTTTAAGCCCTTAATTTTATTTTGTTTTGAAAAATGATGTCTAGTATGAGTGAACCATGTACTACAACACCAATAATGACGAATCTAGGTATTTTGGTTTGGGGTGCTACTATGCTGGGAAGTCAACATCTAGCAGTAGTTGACGAAAAAAGCGCTATGTAAAAGAAACAATATAGCTACATATTTTGTTTAAAAATTTGGTTAAAAAATATATAAGTAATCAACTTTGTGTCAGTTTAAATAAAATAGTGCATAAAACAAAAAGGAATCAATAACATTTTATATGAAAAAATAAAGCTTTGATTATACAAATCCTTAAAATCGAAAAAATTATGAACATGTGATTACTTGGTGAGTTACCTTGATAGTAGTGGTAGAGAAAGCTTGCATTTTTTTTTTTTAAAGCTTGTAAACTTTTGTGAGGAATAACGACGAATTTTTTGAATAATGTTGTTTGTACTCGTGATTTATTGATTGATGTACATAATGATGACATGAAAGAAACAGAGAAGAAAAAAGTCAATTGGAAGTCGGTTAATATTCGCATCATTATGTATATCAATCCATAATCACGATGTATAAATAGTGTTATTCTGATTTTTTTAGGGTAAAAAGAGAATTTTTTTATGGACATTTTGAGAAGAATAATGCTATTCACAATGTAATTATTGTCACGTGAATTGATGATCATCTAGACTTTAGATGAATTACATTAATTTTCAGAAAATGAAATGGTGTGAACGGAGGGCGATATTTTCAGTGCATGTTTGGAAAAACTTAAAATTTTAATTTAATGCAAATTTCAGATATCTTCTTTGTGGTTTTTGACAATTTCAGAAATCTTTTTAAAAATTACACAAACTAACTTTGCCTTCAAGTTTAGAATAATGTATACTTTCCTTCACCACTTTTATGTCACACATTGTTATAAACAATAGTGAATATGCTTAAACTTTCTTTCGTCTTGTGACACTTCTAACAATATATTGTAATATTAACATTATCTTCTAACACTTTTTATTAAAGTCAACAGCAAAGTATTGTTTAGAAACATATCAGATATTGATTGGTTTGAATGGTTCTATTAGGGAAAACAATATGGAGATTTTTTTAAATGTGGTTTCATCTCAAATAAGTATTCAAAAATTTGACAGTTGTGAGTTTCGGCTACTTCCTTAATGGTGATAAATAATACGATAACGTTTTACAGACATTCATATGTTTAACATTGTTACTTTAATAAAGAATTGGCAACAAAAAATGAAGTTGAATAATCAATTAAGTTTAGTTTAAATGAACACTATACATGTCTTCTCCATTGTTTTGTTATATTTGTATAGTGTTGGTTGATATTTTAGACATTACTCCTATTACTTGTACTAGCACGTTGAAGAAAGGTGGTCAAGGCCTCATGTTTTATTCAAAATTCAAAATTTGAGAGATTTGTGTAATTTTTGAAAGGGAACGAGTGTTTTTCAAATTGTCAGATCTATGTAATTTGTCATTTAATTTAAACTAGTTTTTACTGCAAATTTGTAAGACTTACAATTAATAAGCACTTAAAATTTTTGAATAATGGTATTTACTACGAGTGAATCATGGTACTACGACACCAACAATGATGAATCTAGGAATTAATTTTACCTATGTGTCGAACATTTAGTCATTGACTGAAAAAGTGTTGTTAAAACCAATGTACAAATATCTGCCAACTCACATGATGTCAAACTTGAAGTACCTTTAGCATGATTGAAGAAAATAATGTAGCTACATATTTTGTTTAAAAACTTAGTTAAATACATATAGAAGTAATCAACTTTGCGTCAATGTAAAAACAACAACAATAACAATAATAAATAAATAAATAAAAACAGTGAATAAAACAAAACGGAATCAATAACATTTTATATGGAAAAGATAAAGATTTGATTATTCAAATCTATTGGAATATTCTCCATTCACCAGCAGCTCACATTGATCACCAGCAAACCAACAGCTTCACCGGTAAAACATCATAACACGTTCCAGCTCTTCACCAGTTCACGTGTTCAGAGTGTTCAGCTTCTTCTTCCAGCTTATTCTAGCTTCTTCTAGTTCCTTCTTATGTTTGTTATCTTGTTAGATAATTTGTTAGCTATTTTCTCTATAAATAGAATAGGTGCATTGTAATTTCCTTAAGTAAGATTGAATGAAAAGTTCTTCTTCTTCCCTGCATTCAGCAGGTCTATCCGGCTTCTGTCATTTTTCTCTGTTAGTTTTAGTTCAATAATTCCAGTTTCAATTACCTTCTCTCCTTGATTTCATCATGGTATCAGAGTAGGTTCTGATCCTTCCATCTGCAATTCATCTTCTTCTTTATCATTTCTAAATTGAATCTATCAAAACAAAAAACAAAAAATTCCTAAAATCAGCAACACATAATTACCAGAAAATAGGAAAGTGACTTGGCTCACTAGATGCTCGACGAAATGTCGAGAACCTGCTGGAATGGCAGGCTTCTCAAGATCTTCGCAACGATGGTTGATTAATTAATCAAAATGAAATTGAAACCGGAAATTGAAGTTAGAACCTGCTGGAATGGCAGGCTTCTCAAATTGATTTTATCTTCTGAATGAAGATAGGAAGATTTTGAAGAAAGATTTCGAAGATATTCCTTCTCAAAAGATAAGGAAGATTAACCGAGAAAAGCATCTCAAAATGAAATGGAGCTTTAGACCACAAACGGAATTGAAGAAAATTGAAATTGATTCGAAACAAGATGCTCCTTGATTGCATCTCTACTCTCCTTCTCTATGGTTCAAGATGTTTCATTTTGAGGGGGGGAGTGTTGGAATATTCTCCATTCACCAGCAGCTCACATTGATCACCAGCAAAACAACAGCTTCACCAGCAAACCAGCATAACACGTTCCAGCTCTTCACCAGTTCACGTGTTCAGAGTGTTCAGTTTCTTCTTCCAGCTTATTCTAGCTTATTCTAGTTCCTTCTTATGTTTGTTATCTTGTTAATTTGTTAGATAATTTGGTAGCTATTTTCTCTATAAATAGAATAGGTTGCATTGTAATTTCCTTAAGTAAGATTGAATGAAAAGTTCTTCTTCTTCCCCGCATTCAGCAGGTCTATCCGGCTTCTGTCATTTTTATTTGTTAGTTTTAGTTCAATAATTTCAGCTTCAATTACCTTCTCTCCTTGATTTCACCAAAATCTGAAGAATCAAAACAATTGAGAAAATAAATTAAGCCATAGTGTGTGTGTATGTGTGTGTGTGTGTGTGTGTATAATTGTGCTCCAGTTAACAAAAGTAAAATAAAAATTCACTACCGTTATTAGGATCTTCTATTAACATTTGCAAAACTTTCTTAGTGAGGATTCGTGCATTCAACCAATTTTTGATGAGATTTGTGCGTAAAAAAGGAAAGATATTCTCTTCTAGACTTTGAAATTTAAAATGAATGAAATGTCAAAAGATAGGGTGACGTTTTAAGCATAATGTTTTGGCAAATTTACCTATATAAAAGTTAGATCGTTCATCTCAATTAAGGAAAATTTAATGTTAAAATTAATAGATTATGTAAAAATGATAAAATGAAAAACAAACTTAAAGTTGGGGATCGAAAAATTCGATTTATAGGTTGGGATGAATTTTCTCTGTGTTGTTAGGTCTTCGACACCTTAATATCAACAAAAAGAAAGTCTGATACGTGAGTTGCACGGAAAAATGGCGTCGGCGCTTTTTTACTTTTTTGTTTAATTTAGCAATCATTTAAAAAAAGAAAACAATAATTAGGAAAGTAAGGAACTCATTTCTGACAACTATCTTTTTGAAGCAGATAGTTCAAAGTGCTTATTCTATAGATTCAAACGCTTGTTGTGCAATGTATGACCCCTCGAGTCTCTTTGTATGACCCCTCGACATTGTACACAATTGGTATTGACCCCTTCGAGTTTTGGTTTGAAGTGTACAATAGCTTTGCAAGGCTATTGAGGTCTAGATTCGGTAACCTTTCTATCGTCCTATTCCTATTGGTATCCATGACCTGTAGATGGAGGCTTCCCTTGGATACAAAGAATAATAAGCTGAGCTAATGTTCTTAAATTTTTTGCCTCTCCTCGAAAAATTCGATTATTTCTTTCCTGCCATATGTGATAAACACTATATATAAATGAGAGTTTAGGATCTTTCCATGTAAATTCCTGCCACGCAGATAGGCACAATGTTGACCTATAGTCAAATCTTATGTTTTGATTATAACAAACAAACCATGTCTATCTCTAATTCTAATCTTCAAATTGTTACATGTAGCCAAACTTGAGACAAAACTATTGGACGAAAAGTTGTCGATCATGGAAATTCAAGATAAAGATCGATCGAGCACTCATGAAGAAAAAACTTTGCGCCATTTCAAAATCAAGCAACAAATCGAGCATTCGCACCAAATTAATCGAATATATCGGAACTACATGTTTTTAGCTCATTTGTAAAGGTAAAGCACGTTAATTCTTGGCAAAGACACATTGAAAGCTCAAGTGATAAATTTCTTATACACAATAAAAAATCACGTCATTAAAATGTTTGCACAAAAATTAATTTCAAAGGTAACATTTTTCAACCTATCTTGAATACTATTAAATCTCACTTACCTTCAAATATCTAGCAAAAAATGTCATGCAAAATATTTACTTACTGTAAATAAAACCAAAATTGCGACCTAGAAAAACTCTGGTCATCCGGACGTCCGGATGGCGAATTGGACCAACGGTCGAATTTTCGACTATTCTGACAAGTTTCAAACGACTACTTTTTGGGGTCGTCCGGTTTTGAACCGAACGTCCGAATGAGTCGTCCGATTTGGCAGAAAGTTGGTTTTTTCAACTACTATAAATACCAACTCACCTACCATTTGTACATTGGACTTTTGAGCATTCGATTGATATTCCTTTGAGCAAGCATTATATTGATTTCTCATATCACTCATTATCAAATAATTTTACAATTGAAAAGTCTTTTGGTCAAATTAATTCTTGATAATCATTCCATACATCAAAGACTTCCACACCTAACACTTGAGCTTCATTCGTTGCTATTTATTAAAGTGTTAGTCCACTTCTCTCTTTGTACTCAACTTTGGAATCATCATTAATTGAGAAGATAAGATTTCATTTGTAAACTTACTTGAATTGTGGGTCATGTTGAGGTCCTGAAAAGGTCAACATTATAAAAGGATTGGTGCTCTTTGCTTATAAGTCACCGGAAGCATTATAAAGGGTTGGATTGCACCAGAGTCTGTGCATAGGCTCGGAATTCCATATTCGTGTACCTATTGAGGGGCACGCGATGCCAAAGAAGTTGAGAACTTTTTGTTCGACATGGAACAATACTGTCTTGCGACTTTGATCCAAGACAAAGCAAGAAAGGTTACAACAGCTTCCATGTATCTAGGTGGAGATGCAAAGCTATGGCGGCGGACGAAGTATGTCAGGCCAATAAGATCCAAATAGATTTTTAGGATCTTCTCAAGGAAGCAATCAGATCTCAGTTTTTCCCAGAAAATGTGGAATATGAGGCATGTCAGGCCTTACGAGAACTGAGACACACAAGCTCCACCAGGGAGTACGTGAAAGCCTTTGTAGGATATATGCTGAATATTCGAGTTATGTCGGACAAGGACAAGCTATTCACCTTCATGGAAGGGTTGAAACCATGGACATGCACGAAACTTCAGAGACAGAAGGTCACTGATTTGAGCGCGGCTATGGGAGCTGTCGAATGTTTAAGTGACTATCAGCCAAAATCGAGAGAGGATCGATCTTCGGGAAATAGTCAATCTGTTGAAGGTGGAAAGAAACCTTACAAACCCAGCTCGAGCTCAAATGGGGGAGAGCGTTACTCTCAGAATAGGGGAAGAGCCTTTCAAGACAACCGTCAGAGTAACTTCAAAGGAAGCTACAACGGTAGCAACAGTATCAACCGGAACAAAGGAAAAGCAACGGAGGGCAGATCAGACGTCGCTCCTAAATTGAAGTGCTTTTTATGTGACGGACCACATTGTGTAGCGGAGTGTCCTCAGAAACGGATGGTGAATGCCTATTGCCAACTAGCAAGTGGTGGATCGAGTTCAAAGCAAGATACCCCATAAGCTAGCTATCATGGCGAGACCGATTTTGAAGAGGACGAGGATGTAGTTGGTGCATTCTCACATCAGTGCAATACACTATCACACCGAGTTACTAAAAGGGAAGATAGTCGCTCGAAAGAGCCAAAGATGGAAGAATCGAAGGCTCGAAAGAGCCGAAGATGCACTTGTAGGGCGAAAGACCTGATGTACATTGATGTGAAGATCAATGGGAAGCCAATCAGGGCGATGATAGATACTGGTGCTACCCACAACTGCCTTGCAAGTACCGAAGTAGAGCGGCTCGGACTTGCTCTAGAAAGAGGTAAGGGGAAAGTTAAAGCAATCAACTCCGTTGCTCAACTAATAGCGGGAGTAGCGAAATCTGTGTCTATCAAAGTAGGTCACTTCGAGGGAAGGACAAATTTGTTGGCAGTTCAGATGGACGATTTCAAGCTCATTTTGGGATTGGGATTTCTTCGGGATACGAGAACAGCAGTGTTGCCTCATTCTGACTCATTAATAATGATGGGTAGTAAACCATGCATTATCCCCACGCAAGTTGTGAAAGCAGGTAAGAAGGGTATCTCGACCATTCAATATAGTAAGGGTTTCAAAAGGAATGAACCCTTATTTTTGTGCACTCTTCGATTAGAAGAGATGACTGGTCCAATTCCAAAACCTGTCGGAAGACTTGTTAAGGAATTTGAAGACATCATGCCGAATGGGTTACCAAATAAATTGCCACCAAGGAAGGCAATTGATCGTGAGATTGAACTTGTTCAGGGTGTCAAACCTCCCACTAAGGCACCAGACCGTATGGCTCAGCCGAAGCTTGAAGAGCTTCGAAAACAAGTGAGAGAAGTGTTAGGAAGTGGGACTATTGTGGAGCGTACTTTTGCACTACTACAACGTTCATATTACTAGCCTCAGAGGCTAGACAACATTTCAAGTTATGTGAAAACTTGTCTTGTTCGTCAGTAAGATATGGCATATCATCAGAAAATGTAGGCATACTGGAGCCCCTTTCCATCCTGAATAGACCAGTCGAGAGTGGATGGATAGACTACATTGGTGGATTGCCAAAATTGGGAGATTTTGGTACTATCACGGTCAAGGTGGACCGTTTATCTAAAGATGCAACCTTTACCACAATGCCCAAGTATGTACCAACCGAAGAGACAGCTCAACTCTTCTTCAAACATATTGTCAAATACTGGGAACTGCCTAAGAACATCGTCAGTGATCGGGATTCTCGATTTACTAGCATACTTTGGACCGAGTTGTTCAAACTTCTTAGTTCAACTTTGAGCATGAATTCTAGTTTCACCTACAATCTGACGAACTGAAGGAGCGCTTCAATTTTATGCTGGAAGACTATTTTCGGCACTTTATCTCTACTTCACATGAAAATTGGGTAAAACTTGCGGACGTGGCCGAGATATGTTTCAACGCTCAAGATAGCTCTTCTCCCAATAAGAGTTATTTTGAGATTACTACAGGCCAGCAACCGTTACTCCCTCATACTACGGATATCGATCAAAAACAGTACAAGAAGCTTGTAGATATGAAGCGACCCGTGTTTAAATTGAAAAGATCAGAAACGAAGGTTGATGAAAAGATTTTTAGCCATCGAGCTTCTAGGAAATATCTTCAAGAGAACTTGGTCAAATGGAGCGGATGTAATAACGAGAAGAATAATCAGTGGCTTCGAGGACGTTGCCAAAGCAAATGGGGGAGAATGTCACGGACAGCAACTTTACTTCCCCGTGATCCTATCGCAGCTGCAGTTTGCCCAACTTCGACTGCACATTGTAAATATTTCATTTAATTCTAAAATAGTTGGAAATTAGAAAAATTTAGTATGATTCCTCGGCTTTTTAACGTCTACTCCCATCAATTGAGGTTTTGTTGCTAAGTTTATTATATAGGGTATTAGTCTTTCAAACATTTTCAAGCTTTCTAGTGTTCACCCCCTACACTAGCCATTGTAATTTCCTACTTTTGTCTATTGTAATGTTCAACTTTCAAACAATCAATGATCAAGTTTATTTCACTGCATTTCAATTTCATGTTGTAAGCTTTCTTTAAATTGAACACTCAAAAGTGGCATTATTATTTCCTAGTATTAGTCCCCTACTCATAACATCACCACAGTAGAATTATAAAGACCAGCACAAATATCAAACCATGATACATGATTTCCCCACTTTGTTCTAGTGCAATTACACACAATACATGCAAGAAAGCCACAAGCAGGTAGAATGTCAATGTTATCAGTAGCTTACACAGATTGAAAGATATATAAGAAGACTAAAATTTTCAAATACACCAATAATCACGTTCTTAACATAATCAAGCACCTACAACTGTACCAATTCCAACCTAACCAATCAGCTACCTCAAGTCCCACCACCACAGCCTCCGCTAAATCTAGTAGCAAGTCCATCCCATCCACAAGCATTGCATCTCCACCACCAGCACTTCTTCTGGCTGTATTAAATCAACAAAAAAAAAAAAAGGATAAAAATTACATAGAATACACATCAACATATATATAGTAGAAAATAGAAAATTGGCCCTAAAAACAAACCTTTGCAATTCTCTCCAAAATCCATAATAAAGTTCAAAGACAATGAAAAAATATATCCACATAGCACTTCATTTCCAAAACAACCTCAGAACCTTCATTTCCAAAACAACCTCATAACCAACATTATCCGAAATAGACATTGCTTCAAGATCAAGCAGTGATGGCATTTGTTCTTGGAGCACCAAATTTGAATTAATTCCAGAAACATCATAGAAGCCATCAATTATTTTCTCGTCATAATTTACAACACTACAGCTCTGCACCAACGAAAGAATAACACAAGATGAAATCATTCATTGCTTCAACTAATATCTAAAACTAATATCTTTGAGACAGCAGTTGACACTAACTTAAATCATGTTTACTGTCCACTTTGTTGCTTTCCACATCATGAGGATATCTATCATACTTTACAAATATATTTCCCAGTAGAGAATTCAGAGAAAAAATTAATTATAAAATATGTGAATACATATTGATTCCTCTCCTAGACATCTTCCCCCCCCCCCCCCCCCCCCAAAAAAAAATAAAACAATATAGAAACCACTATAAACATGACATAGAAATCCAACAATTCCTTTACCCGCACGACTCAAATTAAAGAAATTCATGTGAAATTGACCGGTACATTCAAGAGAATCAAATCAAAATTAAAAAAAACTAATAAGTGAATATAGTTGATAATTACCCAACATCCCAGAGACAAAAATTCAGAGAGGCTTTGCTAGGGCGAGCCCCCGAGGCTAATTTGCTTGGTGGCGTTTATCTGAGTGGTTTTCGGGTCACCATCCTTTTGACCCTGATTCGAAACGCTGATTGCCAAGGCTAACTCCACCTGGAACTCCTCCTCAAAGAAATTAAAGCTATTGAAATTCTCGTTTTCCAAATTCGATGTCGTCTAAGGTAAATCAGTTGGTGATGATGACGAGGTCGATGCAGACGAGAGTTGAAACGACGTCGTCTGAGGGGACGAATCGAGTACGGGTGGCCTATGATGATCACCGATGTGAAACTTCCATAGCAAATGTTTCATCTTTGACATGTCAAACTCCCAGTGCGGGTGATGTGAGGTGTGGGAGACGAAGAGTTTTAGTTAATAGTTTAGATTATGACGTAATTATTACTTGATTAAAATGTTTAATTAGTTTAAAACGTATTAATCAAAACACTTATTTTAATAGGGTACCTAGCCTACTTTTCCCTTGTTTTTTTACCCACTAATTAGTTAGTCCAAAGCACAATATAAATCAAAAGTCTCGGACCCACTGAAACGATAAAATTAATTCCATTACATTGTTATATAATAAGCCACAAGATGGTCGAAAACTCATAAATGTATTTTAGGCATTACTCCTATTACTTATGCTAGCACGTAAAAGAAAGGTGGTTAACGGATGTATGCTTTATCCAAAACTTGAGATTTGTGTAATTTTTGTAAGGGAAGGAGTGTTTTTAAATTGTCAGATCTAAGTAATTTGCCATCTAATTTAAGCTGGTTTTTACTTGCAAATTTTGTAAGACTTACAATTAATAAGCACTTATTATTATTATTATTATTATTATTATTATTATTATTATTATTATTATTATTATTATTATTATTATTATTATTATTTATTTATTTATTTATTTATTTATTTTTTTGGAAAAATAATATCTAGTATGAGTGAACCATGTACTACAACACCAAGAATGACGAATCTAGGGATTTTGGTTTGGGGGCTACTATGCTGGGCACTCAACATCTAGCAGTAGATGAAGAAGAAAGCGAAATGTAAAAAATGATATAGCTACATATTTAGTTAAAAGCTTGGTTAAAAAAAATATAGAAATAATCAACTTTGTGTCGGTTTAAATAAAACAGTGAATAAAACAAAAAGGAATCAATAACATTTTATATGAAAAAAAAAAAAAAAACAAAGCTTTGATTATACAAATCCATAAAATCGAAAAAATTAAGGAAATAAATGAAACCATAGTTTCTCATTGAAAAAGCGAAAAAACAAAATAAAAAATTCATTTATGATGTATAAGTGAGAAAAAATACAATTGTGCTACAGATAAACAAAGTAAAATAAAGAACTCACTACCGTTACTAGGATCCTCTATGAACATTTTGCAAAACTTTCTTAGTGAAGGGTCATGCATTCAACCAATTTTTGACGAGATTTGTACGTAAAAAAAGAAAGGGTTTCTCTTCTAGACTTTGAAATTTATAATGAATGAAAAGTTTATGCACAAAAGGTAATGTAAGGTATTAAGCATTGTGTTTTGTCAAATTTACATGTGTAAAAATTAGTTTGTAGATCTCAATTAAAGAGAATTCTTATGCTAAAGTTAATAGAACATGTAAAAATGATGAACTGCAAACTAGACTTAAAGTTGGGGATTGAAAAATCCAATTTTATAGGTTGGGATGAATCCGATTTGGGCGGATTCTTCCCGATCCATTTTTTCTGATCCTTCGAGACAAAGATCTATTCTCTTCTAAAAGGAAGATTGTGATGAAGAGAATTTGAACTCCAACCAATAAGATATAAATAAGAAGTTTTTGCTAGTAGGCTAAAACCACATTCCCAAGATCCCAAATACCCCCTTTGCTCCATGCTGAACACCAATTTAGGCGACTTTGCTAAAATATTAGCATTTCTAATCATGCATGTAATTTAAAAAGAAGTGAGAATGGTTTATTTTTAGTGACAATTTTTGGAATCTTTTAATGAAATAATCAATAACCAGTTCTACAACTCATAAATGAGTATATTTTTTATGATTCATGTTGCAAAATATTCCTGCAAGTGTACGGGTTTGTTGTACAAGTAATAATGATGATGAGTGAGTTATCGTCCCACGGGGGAAAATGCTCAATTTTAGTGTATCCAATATATCTAAATTCGCAACAATAATAAAAGATGGTTGATTTGTATTTAAGTACATTCTATAATTACGAAAGCACTAAAGATTGGTTTTAAATCAAATGTTAGTGAATATATTGGATTTCCGACTCCACTATTCAACTCTTAGTTTCAATTCTCAACCAATAATAATCGATTCAATTCATGCAATTGTGACGATCAATAATTCTACTTTTATTTACTATTCTTTCCCAAAATATAATAAACCTATGATTGCCACGAGATGATAATATTTCTAGTTCAAATTCATATGACAAACATGCATTGACATTTAGGATTATCATACATGATCGCACACAACATAAATATTATTCCTAATATTTATTGTTTGTATGTTCCATAAACAGTGTTTTACCTATCGTGGGTTTTCCAATACTACGAATAAGCAACT
Source organism: Fraxinus americana (assembly GCA_035079005.1). Taxonomy (NCBI): domain Eukaryota; kingdom Viridiplantae; phylum Streptophyta; class Magnoliopsida; order Lamiales; family Oleaceae; genus Fraxinus; species Fraxinus americana. Next base: position 207,238 of record JAVHZT010000089.1, on the reverse strand, counting down.
AATTGTCCTAATGGTGCACAAACATTAAAACAAGAATCATGCTACAAGTACATTAAGTTTCACATCAAGTTTTACATTGTTCCACGTGGCGCTATCACATTGGCAGTTTTTGAATTTAACACACTTTCCCTCCAAACCGTTTTTGAATATACACACAATGTCAAACTTCATGTAAAGCAAAGAATGTACAAATAGCATTATTCTTAAAACAATACATTCATGTATATTTATGAAATCACAACGCAAGAATTAAACTAAAAACACATGGTCTCGAATAAAAAGCTAGAAATCAAATAGTTTCATTATCCATCCAATACAAATAAATTTAGCATAGCATATTAATATGAAAATTACACAGAAAATAAAAGAAAGCCATCACCAGAATCATATATTTATGAAGAAAATCTGGAAATCTTCACTTCTAGCCTTCGAAATTGGATCCCAAAGGTGAATTCCTCCTTCTTCGATGTAGTTTTTCTCTCTTTCCTCTCAAAAGTACGGCCCCTAACATTAGCCACAGAATTTCCCTTATATTCTCCCTCAAAAAGTGCCATAAAACATTACCAAAATGAAATAAGAAAATTACATTTTTCTCCCCAGTTTACCTTCAGGCGCGCGCCTAGTGTAACCTAAGGCGCGCCTTAGGTGATTTGGCAGCCTCAGTCGAGGCTGCCTTGTTGTATTTGGGGCCAATTGCATTTTGGCCCCTCATCATTTTACAACTTCCTGTTTTTGCCTCCTTTCCTACTTCTATCCCTTCGATGCTTTTCTCTTCATGTCCAATTGAATCATTTTATTTTCTACTTTCGCTTCTCGCTCCAAACCAAGTTTCGATTATTTGTATTTAGTCCTCATCTTCTCTATTTGCATGTCGATTAACTCCATTTCTTAATCATTTTCTCCACTTTACGTGTATTCATCGATGTGAACCTAAAACATACAATATATAATAAATTTAGCCAAAATTCAATCCAATTAATAATGAATTTCCATGTTTTAACAATCAAACTAAGTGCATGAAATGCACTTATCAAATCCCCCAAACTTTAATATTTGTTTGACCTCAAACAAAAATTGTGGCTCTACTCAACAACTGGGTGAGATACCTTGCCATGTCTCAGGATTGGGATTTGTGCTAATACAAAAATTAGATTCGAAAACCGACCACTGACTTAGGATTTTCACCTAATTTCATCTTGATGGTTGATCCACACAATGATTTCACGAATGGAACCCCTATTCATCTCAATGTCTTCCTATACTAGTTTAACAATCTCCAAACTGTTCTCTAAATGGTGTAGGGAAGTGCATGATCATGAGTTTCTCTCCAGGATTGAATCAACTATGGTTAACTTTACTCCTAGTGTGAACCAATTCATTAACTCAAACTGCGAACATGAGTATAGTGCGTAATAAATATCAAGCTTTACACCAACATGTATCAATCAACTCAACATGTGATATTTCCATAATTTAAGTCTAGCACATATCTCCAATTTGTACATCATTGCCGGCAAGAATATTCACCCCACACAAACACACATAAAACTAAAAAGATTTAAAATTTTTTTTTTACATACGATAAACATGCAAATGCAGTAATGACAAACATATAAATGAGCAGACATGCAAATAAATAAGTCCACCACCCCCAAACCTAGTTCGTGCATTGCCCTCAATGTACAAAAATGGAAGAAGAAAAAGAACAAAAAATAGGATAGAGAGGGAAAGTTGGTACACCACTGGTCAATCTGACGGTGGTTGTAGATAAGGTATGTAGTCATCGAAACCCGAAGGACCCGGAGCAAACGGAGGGGGGTGCGGAGGCATACATGTAAGAATCTCGCGTAACAGAACAGATTGTTGGCCCATCTCGCTCTGAATGTCGTTCACCATAGGATAACTCTCATCAAGTCCCCCATACATACCTCACAACATGTCATAGGAACGATCAAGCCGGATACTAAGTTCATCAATCCGATTAGCATGGAGATCCATTCTATCGGAGAATAAATCGGCTCTCCTACGTGCATTGGAAGCATCCTCGTGCACCAACGTCATATGGTCATATATAGTATTGGTGCGGGTCTCCTCACGACCAATTCTCAAATCCAAGGACCCCAGCATCTGCTCTATTCATTGCAAACCTTGGATGGTTTCAGTTGATCCTGCAAGTAGCTGGCGTAGGAGTGGTGTGTCAGGATTAGGGTCAGGCTGTGGTGGTGGTACGTCCTCCGGTAGCTGTTACTGCTGCTGATGACGCTACTTGCTGGCAAGTATATGTTTCCATGAATTTTCGGTAGATGTACGATTGATAGGAACACTGGGTGGAGTTGGTTGCTCCGAGGGAAGGAGTCGTACCCCGAGGATACACATATCCTACTGATAAGGCTGGGAAAAATCATCTTCTGTCCTACCTGCGGTGCCGAACCGAACTCAACAATTTGATTGTAGATGAATGTTCCCAAATCAATCTTGAACCCTCGTGCTAAGTGGAAGAGAAGTCTCGCTCTGGCAAAGTTGAAGGTAGACATATGCGAGGTGGGCTCAATATTGTGGCATATAAATCTCATTAACACCGTCAATGAGTGAGTCAATCTATTGTACTCAAATTCTTCTCCTACTTCGCCGTGTTCACCGTAGAGCATCTGAACTACTAGTGCCATATCCTCTCCCAACGGTATCGGGGTGATGGTGTCCCACGCCAATCCATAGTATTCATCTATCACCTCGGGGGTGAACATCACCCACTTATCCCCAATCCAAGTGTAGTGTTCATGGTCAGATTTCAGGTCATCGATCTCTCTGTTAAAGTTTGTATAAAACTCGTGAACCAAAATAGGATATACCCGATTGGGCTTTTCTATCACCCCTGCCCATTGTGCTCTGTCGATAGGAGTAGAGATCTCATAGCCCTCGAAATCATCTAGTACCACATGCCTTTTTGGCTATATTTTTCTTTTCTAGAGGATCATCTCAAAAAGCCTCTTGTGATTAGCACAGAAGAAATGCCTCATTCTGCAGTCGTCGACACGTGTACGTACCATAGTGCCCGATGTGCCAGCTGGTTATTTTCCTTTAGAAGTAGGGCTGTGAGTTGTCGTTTCAGCGGGATCCTATCACATGGCGAAGGAAACTATCAGTCCAAAAGTGAAGAAAAGTGACCAATCAAAGAACAGTAAAAATGCATCGGATAGAGGGGGTAAGGGGTCAAATATGTGTAATCTAGTGAAGGAATGCCCAAATGCATACATTGCTCAATTGTGTACAAAATGTGATGCATATCGGAATGCTAACATGTGGGAATGCTCATTTCACAACCAAAAGTGTGAGGGATGAATATAGTGCATGATTATAGCCAAATACTTCATAGAAGCATTGTATCAAACACTTGATATACATACGTAAGAATTGACAATAAAGAAACCATACATGAAGAGTATGAAAGCCCAAATACAACAAAGTACAAGGAAAACCAATACTACCTAAACACAATCACCATGATTGAACATTGTATAACATAGACCATGAAAATTTCAAGAAAAATTGACATAGAAGAAAAGTAGAGAACTAGCCATGTTACCTTTGAAATCTTTGAAAATGTGTGGTGTGAAGTGAAAATTGCTCGTGAATGGAAGGAAGTGGTTTCTTAAATGTGCAGCCCTAATTTCAAATTATTGGGGAAATCGATAGGTGGAAGGGAGAATAGATTGGGTGACTGAAAAGGGAAAGAAAAGAGGAGAGGGAAAGAAAATGGGAGAAAAAAAATGTGTGAGGGGTTTAGGGGTTGAGGTGTACGCCTAGCCAAGTTGGAGGTGCGCGCCTCACCCATTTGAGGCAAGCCAAATTGTTCCAGAGGTGCGCACCTTAGACCACTGGGCGTGCCTAATTTTTTTCATATATATAATAACTAACCTAAATTCACTCACCTTACCTAACTAGAGTGATCACAACCCCCAAACCTGTACAACTCTCGTTCAAAACCTAACTAAACTCATGTACGACTCTTGTAGCTAATGCAGTAGAGTAATGATGTTGAATCTAAATTAACTTACCTATGGAATAAAAGTTAAAAACTAATGCATCAAAACTGAATAAATAAAAGGCAAGGTGATTGGGTTGCCTCCCAATAAGCGCTGGTTTATAGTCTATAACTCAACTTTGTTGCTGAGGTTATTCTGCAACATCAAATGGCACATTTGTTTTCTCACTGGAGTAGTGACCCCCCCCCCCAATAAGCCTTCAATTGTTGTACATTCACTTTGAACCTCCTTTGCTGGTCTTGAGATACCACTTCCACAGCACCATGCGGAAACACAGCCACTACTGTAAAAGGACCCGACCACCTAGACTTTAGCTTCCTCGGAAGGAGCTTAAGGCGTGGATTGAACGTTAGCACTTGCTAACCAACCACAAACTCTTTTTCTCGTATCTGCTTGTCATGCCATTTCTTAGTTTTTCTCTTTATAAATCTTTGCATTCTCTTATGAATCCAAATGAAATTCGTCTAGCTCATGAAGTTGAAGAATCCTCTTTTCCCCTGCTGCCTTCATATTAAAATTTAGCAAATGTGTTGCCCAATATGCTTTATGCTCAAGTTCAATAGGTAGATGGCAAGCTTTGCCAAACACCAGCCTGTATGGAGACATGCTAATCGGAGTTTTAAATGTTGTTCTATATGCCCAAAGTGCATCGTCTAATTTTCGAGCCCAATCTTTACGTGATGAATTGACTGTTACCTTGAGAATCTTTTTCAGCTCTCTGTTAGAGATTTTCACTTGGCCTCTAGTTTACGGATGATACAGAGTCGCTAGACGATGTTTGACTCCGTATTTAGCTAATAATGAAGCTAATAAGCGATTGTAGAAGTGCTTTCCACCATCACTAATAATAGCCCTTGGGGTACCATACCTGGTGAAAATGTTCTTTTTCAAAAACTGAATTACCACAGAACCGTCGTTAGTTGGTAATGCCACAGCCTCAACCCACTTGGATACGTAGTCTACTGCCACTTATATATATTGTTGACAGTAGGAAGAGGGAAACGGTCCCATGAAGTCGATACTCCAAACATCAAATATCTCAACTTCTAGAATGCTGTTTAAGGGCATCTCATTCCTTCTAGATATGTTTCCGGTCTTTTGGCACTTCTCATAATTTTTGACCATATAATGTGCATCCTTGAACAAAGTAGGCCAATAAAAACTAGATTGCAATACTTTGCTGTTGTCTTGATTGCTGCAAAATGACCCCCATACGGTGCCATATGGCATGATTCTAGGACTTGATGCTACTCCACTTTTGGTACACAACGATGTATAATTTGATCCAGACCCCTTCTATAAAGAAATGGATCATCCCAAAAATAGTGTTTCAAGTCACTGAAGATTTCTTGTTTTGATGACTTGAGTATTCCGGTGGAATGATGGAGCAGGCTAAATAATTTACGTAATCTACATACCAAGGCATGGTAATGATCTGAAATAGCGTTTCATCCGGGAAAACTTCATTTACTTCCTCCATAGGATTTGACTCATGTGACTCAAGATAAGATTGGTGATCTACAACAACATTTTCACTCCACTTTTTAACTCTAATCTCCAAGTCGAACTCTTGCAACAAGAGTATCCATCTAATAAGTCTCGGCTTTGCATCCTTTACGTAATCTACATACCAAGGCATGGTAATGATCTGAAATAGCGTTTTATGCGGGAAAACTTCATTTACTTCCTCCATAGGATTTGACTCATGTCACTCAAGATGAGATAGGTGATCTGCAACAACATTTTCACTCCACTTTTTATCTCTAATCTCCAAGTCGAACTCTTGCAACATGAGTATCCATCTAATAAGTCTCGGGTTTGCATCCTTTTTACTCATCGAATATTTTAAGGCAACATGATCCATGTAGACAATTACCTTTGATCCGATCAAAAATGGCCAAAATTTGTCAAATGCGAATACCACTGCTAACAGCTCATTTTCTGTAGTAACATAATTTACTTGAGCCTCATCCAAAGTTTTACTAGCGTAGTGAATAGCATATGAAATTATTTCTTTGCGTTGACTCAATACTGTCCCCTTTGCGTGATCACTGGCATCACGCATAAGCTTAAATGGAAAGGACCAATCTGGAGCAGCCAAAACTGGAGTAAACACCAATTTTTCCTTTAGAGTGTTGAACATTGTTAAACATTCCTCAGAGAAGTGAAATGGAGCTCATTTTTCCAATAAATTGCATAAAGGCTTCGAGATTTTAGAGAAGTCCTTGATGAATCGACGATAGAACCCAGCGTGACCCAAAAAACTTCTAACTCCTTTCACTGTCACCGGCGTGGTAGTTTCTCAATAACCCGTATTTTAGCTCTGTCCTCCTCAATAACTCTATCTGATATCAGATGCCCTAATACGATCTCCTCTTGAACCATGAAATGACATTTCTCCCAATTTAGCACAATGTTGGTATCCTCACACCGCTGCAACACTCTACCTAAATGTTCAAGACATTCATCAAATGACTTCCCAAAGACTGAGAAATCATCCATGAACACCTCAATGATATTTCCCACCATGTCTGAAAAGATAGACATCATACAAGGCTGAAAAGTGGCTAGTCCATTGCATAAACCGAATGGCATTCTTCCATAAGCAAATGTGCTATAGGGGCATGTGAAGGTAGTTTTTCCCTGATCATCTGGCGTTATAGGAATCTGGTTGTACCCCGAGTAGCCATCCAGAAAATAGTAGTAGGCATGTCCCGCTAGTCTCTCCAACATCTGATCAATAGTCATTAGATCAATAGTCATTATTGAGCTTGCAATAATCGATGCAAACTCTCCATCCAGTAACTGTACGTGTAGGAATGAGATCGTTATTTTCATTTGGAACTACTATGATCCGCCTTTTTTTCGGTACGACCAGTACTGGGCTGACCCAATGGCTCTCTGATATATGATAAATGATCCCTGCATCCAAAAGCTTTAAGACCTCTTTTCTTACCACTTCCTACATAGTAGGATTCAATCTGCGTTGATGTTCGATTGATGCTCTGTAATCATCCTCCATCAGTATCTTGTGCATATAAAGTGAAGGACTAATCCCTTTTATATCTAAAATGGTCCACCCTATCGTTTTTTTGTGATCCCGAAGCACCCTCAACAACTAATCTTCCTCTGATTTTGAAAGTATATTCGAAATAATTACCGAAAGTGAATTCTTTTCTCCCAAATGTGCATATCGAAGGTGTGATGATAGTTGTTTGAATTCAAGGATCGGAGCTCGCTAAACAGATGTTAAAGGTTTTGTGGGGCCTTTACCTAGTTCCAACCGTAGTTGCTTGAGGAGGGATGGTCTGGCTGCCAAGTAACGTGCACATTCTTCTGCTTTCTCTTTCTTCGATGGCAAATCTTGAGAGTGTACCAAACAAGCCTCCAGAGGGTCCTAAAGATGATTAAATCTGAATATCTCTATTACTGCTTCCTTGATTACATCAATTTGCATGCATGAATCCGGTTCATTCTGAAATTTGAAAGCCTTAAACACGTTGATTTTCAATTCGTCATCATCTAATCTCAATATCAAATGACCATTCTACACATCAATCAGAGCTCTTCTCGTAGCAAAAAATGGACGACCCAAAATGTGCGAGACGTCTTTATCTTATTCCATATCCAGGATGATAAAGTCTGCTGGAAAAATAAATTTATCGACCTTCACCAAGATGTCTTCACAAATGCCTTTAGGATACTTGATCGATAGGTGAAACTGTAGTAGCTTTTGCTTTCCCTAAACCTAATTTCCTGAAAAGTGATAAAGGCATTAAATTAATACTAGCTCCTAAATCACATAGGTCTTTATCTATATATAGGTTACCAATATTGTAAGGAATAGTAAAACTCCTGGATCTTTTAACATTGGTGGCAACTTATGTTGCAGAATTGCGCTGCATTCCTCGGTAAGCATGATCGTCTCATTATCTTCCAGCTTCCTCTTGTTTGATAGAATATCCTTTATGAACTTCGCGTAGCTGGGTATCTGAGCTAAAGCTTCAGTGAACGGTATGTTGATGTTCAACTTTTTGAATACATCCAAAAATTTCTAAAACTGCTTGTTGAGCTTATGTCTTTGTAGTCTCTGTGGAAATGGGATCGGGGGAATATATGCTTTGACAGAGGTGGTTGCCTTTATCTGCGAACTTTCATGTGAATCAATTTGACTTTCCTCTATAGTTCTATCTGATTCATCCACATGCTCGTCACCTGATGCAGGTTTCTTTTCTGAGCTAGTTCGCTTTACATGTATTTTTGGGAGCTGAACTCCACTGTAGTGATTGCTTTGACATGCTCTCTAGGATTAGTTTCTATATTGCTGGGCAAAGTCCCCTGAGTTCTGCCTGATAATGCGGTTGCTATCTGACCTACATGTTGTTCAAAGTTTTTAATTAAGCCTGTTGATTTTGAAAATTGGTCTCAGTCTTTGTGATTTACTGAGATAGCAGATCTTCTAATGACGGTTTCTTCTCTTGTTGTTGATGATGTTGGAACCCTGGTGGCCTGTTTTGGTTATTTTCTCCTTATCCCTAATTGTTTGACCATGAGAAATTAGGATGATTTCTCTAACCCAGATTATAAGTGTTGGAGTAGGGATTGTTTTGTTGCCTTGGAAAGTTTTGTGCGTAACTAATCTTTTCGGGATGCGAAACTTGTGTAGATGCCAAAGGACAAAGTGCAGTGATGTGGTTTGCTCCACAACCTTCGCACACAAGTGGTGATTGGTGTACCATGTTGACTGATTGAGATGGGTTATCCATTTTCATTGTAAGAAACTCCATTTGTGTTGCCAATGTTGTCATTGCATCCACATTGTACACCCCCACTGTTTTCCTTGGAACTTTCCTATCAGTTGGCCACATCGATTGATTCTCAGCTATCTTTTTATATAATTCATATGTATCATCGACGTCAAGTTTCATTACTGATCCTCATGCTGAAGCATCTATCATATTTCAAAACTCCTGATGTAGTCCATTATAGAAAAGAAATTGTTTAGCCTGTTTCGGAATGTCCAAGCTAGGGCATTTTCTAAACAGATTCTTGAATCTCTCCCATGCTTCAGAATAGCTCTCAAAATCTTTCTGCTTGAAGGTGTGGATTTCATTCTTGATTTGGTGAACTCGAGAAGGTGGGAAGAACTTCATGGTGAACTTTTGCACCATGTCATTCCACGATTGTACACTCCCTGGAGATAAGTAGAGGAACCATTCCCTTGCAGCATCCTTCACAGTATGAGGGAAGAATCGCATTTGAATGAATCTGCCGATATCCCTTCGTGACTAATAGCTTCACATAACATGAGAAATGCTGAAATTTGTTCATGAGGGTTCTCCGTGAATTTCTCAAAAAATCTGATGTCATGATGATTTTGGAATAGATTTATAACATCCGGTCTGACGTGAAAGTTAGGTTGCCCGAATGGAGGATAAATCATAGTGGGTTCACTAGAGCAGAAATTGGATTGACATAGTCCCTGACTAAAATGAGAGCTTCATTTTGGATGGCTCTCTATTTATTTGGCTACGGTAGTTGATTATGAACTGAAACGTGAGCCTTGTTCTATTGTTGATTCTGATTATCAACCATTCTTCTTGCTTGATGTTGTTCTCTTCTACAATTTCTGAATCTCCTTTCAATTTCGTGATCTATTGGATCTAGATCAACCTTGTCAGGAGCTTGTATAAATAAAGTTTGCCTGAAAAGAGTCAAGTCAACAAAGAATGAAGCAATGTAAAATCAGCCTACAACAACAAGACTAATAATAGCAATGAATCTAGAATATAAATAACTAAAAGAAACACCGTTATTCCCCGGCAACGACGCCAAAAATTTGTTGCAAAATATTCCCGCAAGTGTATGGATTCGTTGTACAAGTAATAATGATGATGAGTGAGTTATCGTCTCATAGGGGAAAGACTCAATTTTAGTGTATCCGATATATCTAAATTCAAAAAAATAATAAAAAATAATTAATTTGTATTTAACTACGTTCTATAACTACGAAAGCACTAAAGATTGGTTTTAAATCAAATGTGGGTGAGTGTATTGGATTTCCGACTCCACTATTCAACTCTTGGTTTCAATTCTCAACAAATGATAATCAATTCAATTATGCAATTGTGACGATCGATAATTCCACTTTTATTTACTATTCTTTCCCAAGATATAATAAACCTATGATTGTCACGAAACGATCCTACTCCTAGTCCGAATTCATATGACAAACGTGAATTGACATTTATGATTATCATACATGATCGCACACGCCATAAATATTATTCCTACTATTTATTGCCTGTATGTTCCATAAACAGTGTTCTACCTACCGTGAGTTTTCCAACACTACGAAAAAACAACTAATTATTATAATGCTGCGCAAACATTAAAACAATACATTCATGCATATTTATGAAATCACAACGCAAGAATTAAACTAAAAATGCATGGTCTCGAATTAAAAACTAGAAATCAAATAGTTTCATCATCCATCCAATACAAATAAACTTAGTCTAGCATATTAATATGAAAATTACATAGAAAATAAAAAGAAGCCATCATCTGAATCATATATTTATGAAGAAAATCTGGAAATCTTCACTTCTAGCCTTCGAAATTGGATCCCAAAGGTGAATTCCTCATTCTTCAATGTAGCTTTTCTCTCTTTTCTCTCAAAAATATGGCCCCCTAACATTAGCCACGGAATTCCCCTTATATTCTTCAACAAAAAGTGCCCTAAAACATTACCAAAACGAAATAAGAAAATTACATTTTTCTCCCTAGTTTACCTTGAAACGCGTGCCTAGTGTAACCTAAGGCACACAGCCTCTTGTTGAGAGGCGCGCGCCTCGCCTTACTGAGGCTGCCTTGTTCAGAGGCGTGCACCTCGCCTGCATGTATTTGGTCCCTCATCATTCTACAACTACCCGTTTTTGCCTCCTTTCTTACTTCTATCCCATCGATGCTCTTCTCTTCATGTCCATTTGAATAATTTTATTTTCGACTTTCGCTTCTCGCTCCAAGTCAAGTTTCGATTATTTGTATTTTAGTCCGCATCTTCTCTATTTGCGTCGGTTAACTCCATTTTTTGACCATTTTCCCACTTTACGTGTATTCATTTATGTGAACTTAAAACATAAAATATAGAATAAATTTAGCCACAATTCAATCCAAATAATAACGAATATCCATGTGTTGACAATCAAACTAAATGTACGAAATACACTTATCAAGTCACTTAAAAATGACTTAGATTTATTGACAATTTAACCTCTAAGAGATGGAAATTAAAGACCACAAATGAAGTAGTATATTTAACTATGGTACTTTAATAGATCAATACTGTAGCAATTTAGTAACTTAAAAATTCATATTTAACGAAATGAGTAATTTTAAGTAAGTACTTTTAAATATTCACACCACGTTCTAATTGTATTAAAAGTTTTTGTTTTTTAATTGTCACGGTCCCACTAATTAACATATTTTGTTTCCATTGACATTTTCATCCAAATATCATGTTAGCGTGGTTTAAAATGATAGAGCAAATATTATTTGTAGTTTTGTATTTATTTTTTGATTATTTAAAATTGAGGGATATTTTATGCTATCTTATCAGAATTTTTGACACAAAATGTCATCAAGAACAAAATATGCCGATTAATGAAAGATTGGAGATTAAAGAATGAGATTAATAAAACATTTAATGCAACTATAATAGATGGGTAAACTTCTAAGGAAATGTGGTGTCAATACAAATAAAAAACATTTCCCCTATAAAATAATATTGAGCCAATACACAAGGACTTGATGTGAAAATGGGCAATAGTCAGGGTAATTGGCGCATTTAGTTCCTCAACGTTGTTCCTCATGTGTAATTGGTCTCTAATGATTAATTTTTGGTGAAGAGATCCCACACCTAGCTCTTGTTTGGTAGAGATTGAATCAGATTTTTAGCAGATTTTGATAAAAGTTGATGTAATATGTTATTGAAAAGTTGTGGATCTTATTAAATGTGTAATTAAAATTAATTGTTGATTTTGACTTCAATTTTAATCGGATTTTTAGTGGTAGCAAACAAGGACTTAATGCCAACATCTTTCTCGTCAAATGTACAGGTAGAATGTAAATTGCTTGTCATCGTAGATGGTGAGATCTTGAAGTTTTGCTTTCCTTCATTTTTCTTCAAGTTTCATATAATGCAGAATGTAAATCAATCTATTACTTGATTGGCATGCTTGTTGTGTTCATGTTTCCCACAATTCCGACATGTCATTTTCATCATAACCTTTCCTTGCTTGCTTGACGATGCCATTTGTTTATTCGGTGCCCCCATCCTAGCCTTCTTCGATCTTCACAGCATTTTTTACGGTGCTAGAGTTAAAGGATGTTACCCAAGGTTTGGCCAGAGAGATCTTGACCTATATGTGGAGCAATAGCAAGAGAGCGTGGTCTGAGGTAGGCCGCGTTACCATAGTAGTGCACATAGTTTAGCTGGTCTTTGCCAATTAACTGAAGAGATGACATCGCAAGTGCATATGAAAAAACCCAATAGCTACCACATTAACCAAAATGAACACGTTCGTGCTCCAATATCCACCACATTAACCAAAATAGTAGCAAAATTGTTTACCTGGTACATATCATTTCAGAAGCAAGTTGGGCATTCATGTCGAGCCAATCCCCTTACTCTACTTGTCACATTTCGCCCTCTTGCTCAACATTCTACACATTGTATCAAGTCAACTATGCTCAAGCATGTGAATAAAAAACAAGGTATATCAATGTTTACCTTTATGAAATTGATGACATGCCATGTCCGTGCGGGAATTGAACTCCATTTTTTCCACTCCTTACAAAGAGAGCCATCTTCATCACTAGCAAGACTCTCCATCATCGAAGTCACCATAATCAGTCTCACATCCATCCCAATCTTCGCCATGTAAATTATGTGCAAAGTAGCGAAGGAGGTGTGGGACATACTACAAGTAGCTCATGATGGAACCTCTATCGTGAAGTCATCAAAATTACAGATGCTTACCCTCGAATTTGAGCAATTAACAATAAAAGATGACGAGACATTCAAGGTGTTTTATGCCAAGCTATGAGCTATTTTAAAGCCTAAGAGGTTGAGATAGACGGAGAAGATGATGAAAGTGAGAATGATGGTCAGATGGTCATGCTCACCAAACAATTTAAAAAATTCCTGAAAAAAATCAGAAAGGAAAAAGCTCAAAAACTCAACCACTCCAAAAGAAGAAGTTCCTTAATACCTCTAGGCAAAATCCTACTCCATCTACAGAAAAGAGTCAAAATTGTTGACCTATGGTTGACTTCATGTTTTGATCATAACAAACAAATTATTTTTATTTGTAACAATTTAATTCGAGTCTTCATAGATATTATTGCAAAATTGATCAATTGGAGACAAAAAGATCTCTACCAAAAGACTCACAATTGACAATCAATAAAAATCAAGAACTCATTTCAAATCACTCGAAAACAAATATCTTTAACAGTAAAACATCAAATATAGTAGACTTTGATTTTTCAGATTCTTATGTAAAGGTAAAATATTTTAATCCCTAACAATGAATCATTAAAAGCTCAAATCAATGAATTTTTATGCACGAGAAATTACTTCATAAAAATGTTTGTATAAAAATTATTTTTCAAGAGGTAAGTATTTCAACTTGATATTTAAACTCTTTACAATGTTACTTGAAAAATAAAGAGAAATCGCCATTCAAAAGCCTTCATTTTTCAAAACAATCAAGAAGGAAAAAATCCCAAAAAACTGTCCAGCAGAAGTCCGGTTGGCCTAGCGGTCCTCCGGTTTGCCAAATGGTTATTTTTTTAACCATTCCGAATTTTGACACACAATGGTTAGTTTGGTTGTCTGGGACAGGATGCAGACGCCTGAATGAATTGTCAGGTTAGTCGGAATTTTTGACATTTTGAATGCTATAAATATCATTTCACTTTGCATTCAATACAACACTTTTTTAGAGCATTTAAGTAAGATATTCTTGAACTAAATTATATTGATCTTACATCATATTTATCTTTATCAAATCATTTATTTTGAAAAACTTTTGATTAAATCAACTTTTGAAAAACATTCTTTTCATAAAAAATTTTCTCACCTAATACTTGAGTTTCATTCAGTAAAGTGTTAGCTTATTTTTCTCTTTATACTTAATTTGATTATATCATTTATTAAGAGAAAAATTTCAAATTGTAAAATCAATTCTCTTTAAACTTATGGGTCATATTGAGGTCCCATAAAGCCCAATATTTTATAAGGATCGATGCTCTTTATTTGTAAGATACCAGAAGCATTTTAAGGCTTGGATTACACCATACGCCAATCAAATATAGTAAAAAATGTATTGCTCGTGATGGAGAGCTTGATAACTTAGAGCGTAGATCACTATTTGGATTGAACCTCCACAATATATCGCTTGCACACTTCTTCTCTTTTATTTATTACTTTCGTATTTGTGCACTTTTTATTTGATTGACTTATTCATTTTAAATTTGCTTAAACTTGAATTAATTTTTCGAAAAAGTTTTAATAACCAATTCACCTCTCTTTTGGTTAGTTATTCTTGGGCTATCAAAAATTGCATTCGATGCCATGAGTGTGAAGGGTTCGAAAACGCAAGAACTAAGTGTGTAAATACCTTTAAAAAGTCCAGGGGTATGAAAGCTTTGATGATACTTGGAGCGAAGATGAAGACAATAAGTCAAACTCAGATGAAGAAGACAAAATTGGCAACAACCAGGTAATTTCTCTAACTGCCAACCTTCAATCTCGTGCTAATACATTATACATCTTAATTGTGGCCGGTTGGTCAGAACCTATTGTATACAGGGGCGGACCTGGGGGGTGGCCTGGGGGACACCTGCCCCCCACCCCCCTCCCAATTTTTTTTTTTTTTTTGAATTTTTTTTTTAAAAAAAATATGGAAGGAAAATGAATCAACATTCATTTCAAACCAATGTTTTCTCTCGCCTGAGTCTCCTTTTCTCATTTTCTCTCCTCTTCTTCATGGTAAAATTAAGGTTGTATATTGTTAAATGGATACGAGAATGGTTGTGATAATACTGAATGACTGAACAAGAATAGTTCAAAACTTCAAATCTCATTTATCTTTGTTTAAATGATTTATAGTTACTCTCAAAGAGTGGAAATTGTATTGCCAAATGAAAACAGTGAAAAGTCTGTCTCCACTCTATAGCCATTTCAAGTTCAATTGCGACAAAGAATTCTAAGATCTGACCCAAGGAAAAAGCTAGTAGGCAAGGCTTTCGTGAGCTATAGTGCTGAAACCAGTACTAAACGAAGTAATTAGTGTAAAATGATTGTATACTTGGATTAGATCAATGAATAGGAATAGAAGAATTCTTAGTTGAATTTAGTTACGTTCTTGTAATGCATGAGATTCACGAGTGAAATTCTCAGTTGAAGTGACATTTTTAAGGAAATTTCGAGAGCCTTTTAGCCTAGGAGAATCTAGTCCGACTGAATGTAATCAGAAGAAAGAGTTATGCAATATGATTGAACTTGAATGAGCAAGGATTGTTTCTCGGGTATTTGATGCATCGAAAATAAGTCTGGCTTTTACCATTTCCTAATCCCTTGTTGATTACTTGTTACATCAATAAATTTCAGAATTTAAGAAATGTACATATAAATCTGTGACTTGGATTCTATCAAAGTTTGTGTAGCTCTTGATGACCAAGATTGTATACTCAATTTCTTTGTTGATTTGAATTACGAAACTATATTAAATTTTTCTCTATTTCCCACTTTAATTATGGAATGTTATAAAAATATGAGAATACGTAGAGAACAATTGTAATAAAATATCTCTTACTTTAACTTTTTCGTCACTTTTTGAAAGTTTAATTGTGCCCCCCAACATAAAAAGTCTGCGTCCGCCCCTGATTGTATACGAACATGACTAGAACCAACAATGCATGTTTAGAATGCAAAACACTAAAAAGAGATCTGGAAGTTGAACATGAAAAAAATGTTACCCTTCCGGCAATGATGTAATATATTGAAGAAAAAAGAGTCATGATAGCAACCAAAAGAGAAGCCTGGTCCATAACCGTAAATGAGAAGGAAAAACAACTGTTGGGACTTCAAACTGAGTTGAATCATGCCGAGGAAAGGGTCAGACAGCTGACAATTGGATCTGTTCGCTTAAACATAGTTCTTAGTTATGGAAGAACATCAAATGACAGAAAAGGAAAGGAGAAATAAACCACTCAACCAATGTTCGTTGAAGTAGCAGTAGGATCTAAAAAGTTACAAAGTCTAGCGTCTAAATTTGTTGTCAAATTTGTAAGTGTTATGCCCTAAGTCCAATTAACTTTGGACATAAACACTTTATATATATATATATATATATATATATATATATATATATATATATTATATATATATATATATATATATATATATATATATATATATATATATATTCTAATAAATTAAATAATAGAATCCGTAGATTCAAGTCTTGGCAATTTGTTAATCACAAAGAGTTGTGACTGTGATATACAAATTACATATGACTGAATCTTAAATCGTCCGTGGTCGAAATAATAACGAGACACGGAGATCGTTATTACAGATAGACCATCACGTGTGTCATTCTTACTTGTGAAGTAAGTAACTGATCTCACAAGCTAAAGTTTGGTGACACTTGAATGAACACGTGGATGTTTTGTTATAGAACAAAATATTGGAGACCCACTGGGAGATTCCACATGGATAACTATCTGAGTGTTAGTGGTTAATATCCAACGTTCGGTAGGGAAATTGGTCCTTTGACTTGAGGTCATCATATTACCTTATATGAGGACAATCATACTTTGGTGGTGTTGGATGTTGCTCTGCCAAAGGTCGCTAATACAGCATCGTTCGGGTATTTCAAGAATCATATGAAGGTTGTGAATGATCGATAGAGGATTCGTCACTCTTAGATAGTAAGAGATTATGATCTACATTTTATCCAGTTAAGTTGATAATGAAATCCTTGACCAAGGTGAACTTATAAGTCGAAAATGAGTTTTTGACTTACATTGACTTAACGGTGGGATAAAAGATATGATCGATAATTGAGATTGACATATGTCCATATCTCATAATTGATCGGATCATATTGGGAAGGATTATAATTTCAAGGTAAACGAACAGGTTTGGTTTTGTCATATCACGTGACATTTCCCGTCACCTTTATTGCCCCGACACATTGCTAGATGTCATTCTGGGACGATGAATGTGAATTAGTGATAAATTAAAAGGGGTGTTTTAATTTATCGATTTTGATTAGATCAAAATAATAATTCACATCGTTAGGTATCGTGATCGAAAACTGAATGTGTCATACACAAAAGAGAACCAGAAGAATGAGATTTACCAATTAATTAATTGACAAGTGTTGAATAATTAATTAATTGAGTTGCTTATTAATAGCCCCGAATTAATTAATTGGATTAATTAATTTATGGACCAGATTTAATTAACTTGATTAATTAAATATTGGATCGGGTTAAATTTAAGAGATGGGTGATAAGAATGTAAAATGCATAGTTTTTCCCTCTTTATTTAATGTGTTCGTATGATTATTTTATATCAAAATGTACTTATTAATCTCATATTTTGATTTAGGTGGCAATTTGATGGATATGGCGTAACTTGGAAGAAATAAATGGAAAATGACCAACATGAAAGAAAGTTCGGGGACTGAAATACAAATACTCAAAAGTTAGGTCAAACCTCACAATGAATATTTGAGAGTGTTAGAGGCCAATTGGATGAAGAAAGAAGTCAAATGGATGAAGTACAATCAACGAATTATCAAATATCAACTTTCAGGCGAAAAAGTTATGCACCGATTTTTAGCCTCATATTGAGACCCATTTTTAACATGTCAAACGATCTAATTTGAAGATGATATTTGAAGTAAATTTGTATCTCTTTGAGTTATCTTTCCAACACATCTTGAATCACTTCAATCGGACATTCGGAGTGAAAGATATGACCAAAATACTGAAAGCTATCCGGCAAAAAGATTTTATACTATGCGTACGCACAAGACCATTTTTGACTCCCTGAGGCCAAATGCAGTGTACCGTGCGTACGTACAAGTTGTACTATGCGTACGGTTCATCCCGAGATATGATGTTCGGTTTCCTAATCTGATTCAACTACGTATGGAAACCAATCTCTTCACGCCATATAAACCCTAAACTAGACCCAGAACGAACAGATCGCCTCCAACCTATTTTCTTTATATTTTTCTCTTAAATTCATGAATTGTAACTAAACTTTTGCACTTGGTCGAAGGAAATTGAAGCTTCGGAACCACATATTGTAAGATCTAAATATTTTTTTTCTTATTGTTTAATTCTTATTTTGAGTATTGAATATTCTTCTGCACTTATTTTCATGATTGTTATGTTTAATTGTTAGGAGATTTACTAGTTTGTTATTCGTTACAATCTACCACTAAGTTAAATATCAAATCCATAATTTTTTGATTCTTTTAACTTGTGTAGCACTAAGATTTGATAATTTTCTACGATAGAGGTTATTGCATATTAAGAAGAATGTTTAAATAGATTGAATGCAACCGCTCGTGTTTGTGTTATCTAGTCCATCAATTTCTCTATTGTGTAAAGCTGATATTAAATTAAATTTTGAGTGCTGGTCTGGGGTTATTTAATAATTAAGATTAATTAGAACGCTGATTTCTAACTAACTAAAATTAAGGAGAGCTAGGAATCAATTCCAACGGTGAATATTCAAAATATGAATTGAATTATCCTTGCATCTATGATCAATTGTGGATTTCTGACGGTAGATGTGAACTTAGACCAAGGCTAGTCTTTTGATTGTTTTCGTTAATTTAATTTTCACTGTTATTAATTGAGTTATTTATAATTGTTTGCATACAAAATCCCCCAATCATTGTACGGAGTCTAAATATTGAATTACACACTCTTCGTGTGATCCACCCTTACTTTCACTACTATATTAGTTTTAGAGGTTAATGTATTAGTTTTGGGTGCCTGCGATAGCACACACCAAATTAGTTTTTGTGCTTCTTTAGTTATTTATTTTATTTTTGAAAAAAAATCATAATTTTCTAGGTTTTTAGGTATTTTATTGTTTTTAGGAATTTTAGCATAAAATTTTATTTGTCTTTCTTAATCTAGCTTCCTTTTAATTTATTTTTCATTTGTTCTTTTGTTTATGCCCGTAACTCGATCTTCTAATCAAAGTGATTTGCAGTACGATCCAGAAATTGAGAGAACTTTGCACAGGTCAAAGAGTAACATCCAACAAAGTCTTAAAGAAAGCAATCTCAATCCCAACAATCCATTTGCAAGTGATTTTGAGTTTGAAGGAGAAGGAACCATGGCCGAAAATAGGACTTCGAAGGAGCTTGCAGTACCTACATTGAATCAACAACCTTTATGCATAACTTTTCCTATTTTAGATGCTACTACTACATTTAAGCTTAAATCTGGACTAATACACCTTTTGCCCACTTTTCATGGTCTTGTAGGTGAAGATCCTCATAAACATCTGAAAGAGTTTCATGTGGTCTGCACGAGTATGAAACCTACGGGAATTACTGAGAACAGATTAAGCTGAAAGCCTTTGCATTTTCTCTGAAGGAATTCGGCTAAGGATTGGCTCTACTATCTACCGTCGGGAAGCATTACCACATGGGATGGAATGACGAGGTTGTTCTTGGAGAAATACTTTCCAGCTTCTAGGGCAGCAAATATTAGGAAGGAAATTTGTGGTGTCAGACAAAATCACAGGGAATATCTACATGAGTGTTGGGAGCGGCTCAAGAAATTGTGTGCAAGATGTCCCCATCATCAGATCAGTGAGCAACTTTCCATCCAGTACTTCTATGAAGGTCTCCAACCCACAGATAGGAGCATGATTGACGCATCAAGTGGATGAGCTTTGGTAGATAAAACTCCCGAAGGAGTGGGAACTTGATTGCAAATATGGCAGCTAACTCTAAAAAAACTGGAATTAGACTCGACACCCCATCTAAACATGTTAACGAGGTAAATGTTTAATCCACTGAACAACAACTGGCGAGCCTAACAACTCTTGTTCGTCAAATGGATGCAGGTACTATGCAAATAGCGAAGGAATGTGGAATTTGTTTATTTGTAGGCCATCCAACTGATATGTACCCAACACTTCAAGAAGAATCCATTGAACACGTAAATGTAGCAGGTAGCTTTTCTGGACAACCACAGAGGAATTATGATCCCTATTCAAACACGTACAACCAAGGATGGATGGATCATCCAAATCTTAGCTATGGGAATCGACAAGTAAATCAAAATCGATAGAATTTCCAGCGATATAATCAGCCATACCCTCCTAGACAACAATATGGCCAAACTTCTAACTCTGGTATGTCTTTAGAAGATATTGATAAATCCTTTGCCACTAACACTTTGCAATTTCAATAGGAGACCAGAGCTAGCATTCAATGTTTATAGAATCAAATTAGTCAAGTAGCTAATGCAGTCAGTCGGCTAGAGGCGCAAAGTTCGAGAAAATTACCCTCTCAAACAATGGTGAATTCAAAAGAAAATGTGAGCACAATCATCCTGAGAAGTGGTAAAGAGGTTGAGATTCCGGTAAAGGTGGCCCCTACACCATTGGAGCAAGAAGAGGAAGAAAAAGAAGTTGCAAACAAGACTGCCATCAATGATACCGAGGTGACTGAGCGTAAGTTTTTACCTCTTTCTGATTAGAAACCAGTACCCCCTTTTCTTCGAGCTTTAGTAGGAACTAAAAAATATGAACGAGATCATGGTGAGCTGTATGAAGTTTTTAGTAAATGCGAGGTAAATATTCAACTTTTAGACATTATTAAACAAGTGCCTCGTTATGCTAAATTTTTGAAACAATTGTGCATAAGTAAGAGGAAACAGAAATTGAAGGGGATTGAAAGGGTAAAAGTTGGAGAACAGGTATCAGCAATTATTCAAGAGAAACTTCCAGTAAAGTGTACGGATTCAGGTATGTTCACTATCCCTTATATAATAGGCGACACTAAGTTTGAAAAGATCATGCTAGATTCAGGAGTATCCATTAATGTCATGCCATATTTTGTATACACTTCCTTGAAACTTGGACCTTTAAATAAAATTGGTGTGATAAATCAACTAGTTGAAAAATTCTTATTTTACGTATTGAATATTCTTCTGCACTTATTTTCATGATTGTTACGTTTAATTGCTAGGAGGCCTACTAGTTTGTTATTCGTTACAATCTACCTCTAAGTTAAATATCAAATCCATAATTGTTTGATTCCTTTAACTTGTGAATCACTAGGATTTGCTGATTTTCTGCGATAGAGGTTATTGAATCTTAAGAAGAATATTTAAATATATTGAATGCAACCACTAGTTTTGTGTTATCTAATTCATTGATTTCTCTTTTGTGTAAAACTGTTATTAAATTGAATCTTGAGCGCTGGTTTGGGTTATTTAATAATTAGAGTTAATTAGAACACTGATTTCTAACTAACTAAAATTAAGGAGAGATAAGAATCAATTCCAACGGTGAATATTCAATTTATGAATTGAATTATCCTTGCATCTATGATCAATTGTGGATTTCCAATGGTGGATGTGGACTTAGACCAAGGTTTGTCTTTTGATTGTTTACGTTAATTTAATTTTTATTGTTATTAATTGAGTTATTTACAACTGTTTGTATACATAATCCCCCATTGTACGAAGCATAAATACTGAATTACACACTCTTCGTGGGACTGACCCTTACTTCCACTACTACATTAGTTTTAGAAGTTAAGGTATTACTTTTGGGTGTCTGCGACAGCACATACCAATGGGCCAAGCCCGCTTGGGCTTATATTAATAGGCTGCCGGAGTTTGAAAACTATATGGAATCATTCATTATTCTTGCTAGCACAAGAAAAGAAATCCGTAGCCGTCATTCTTGTTCTCTATGTGGATCACCATTGGAGGCTAGACAATTAGATAGCTTGGATTGTAGATCGTGATCATTGGAGTTAGAGAATCAGCAAAGGAGTTTGCAGAATTCGTCAAAGGTATTATTCTAACACAGTTTCTATCTAAACACAAAGCAGATTTGTAGTGGGAATTGAAAAATAATTTATTTTACAAAGTGCATGATTAAGTAGATTTCCAACAGTGGTACCAGAGCCTACTTTGTATTTGTTAGAAATTGTTTTACATCGGAAATCAATCAAAAGTTGATTGTTGTTGTTTTCTTGTTTCGAGCAATGTTGCAAATTTGTTTTTCATCTGTGAAATCTGTTTTGAAAAAAAAAGGGAATCGGGAGGTGACATCGGCAACAACCAACGCCGCCGGCGAGGCGGCAGGGCGAAGCAGATGAGGCACTGCTTCGCCATACAGGGACAACGGCGTTGCTACCCACAGCGGCGCCCGTTGGCGGGTTAGCAGTAGTAGCACCGACTATTGCTAAAAGTAACAACTGCAGCACACGGTGCACAGCGTACGCTGCGGACTGGCGGTGCCACCGCTGTTTGACAGCAGCAGCCTCCACCAGACGACGGCCCAGTAAAGCCGGTGCCGCTGTGGAATTAATTTTAAAAAAATTTAGGGTTTCTACATCGGGTGAGTTAAGGTGGAGGCGGGGTCTCTTGTGCAATTTCTGAAATTGCAGCCCGCATGTAATTATGAAAAAGGGCCAAGTTTGCAATTTCTTGATGGAAGGCCTGTCATGCAATTTAGTTTATTGAAGGGCTCTTCCTTTTGATTTTAAACTTGGGGTCAAGTTGCAATTTTCAAAATAGTTTTGAATTTAAAATATTAAAATGGTTTAAATTTGATTTTCAAATGGTTTGGCTCTAAAATTTCAATTTTGACCCGTTTAAAATTTAGCTTAGAATTGACGACTTTTTTATGTTTTTGTTAAAATTGGATTTTAACTTAAATATTAAACTTTGACCCTAAATTGAATTTTATTTTATTTAGGAGTTTTATCCTAAATTAAAATGTTAATTTAATTTAAATTAAAGTTGGACTTAATTTAGTATTTAATTAAAATTAGATTTTAATTAAATTATCTCACCCTAATATATTCTTGAAATTAGAGTTCGACTCTAATTTGACATTTAATTCAAATTTTATTTTAATTAAATTGTCTCACCCTAAAATTTTCTTGAAATTAGAGTTGGACTCTAATTTGGTATTTAATTAAATTTTGATTTTAATTAAATAAGTTTGCCATAATATCTTGTAATTAGAGTTTGACTCTTATTTTGTATTTAATTAAAATTTGATTTTAATTAAATTCTACCGTATTAATTCGATTATAATTAGAGTTGGACTCTAATTTGACATTTAGTTAAAATTTGATTTTGATTAAATTATCTCGCCCGAAAATTTTATTGGAATTAGAGTTGGACTCTAATTTGGTATTTAATTAAAATTTGATTTTAATTAAATAGTCTCGCCCTATAATTTAGAATTAGAGTTTGACTCTAATTTGATATTTAATTGAAATTTGATTTTAATTAAATAAGCATGCTAATTAAATTAATTAATTATTTATTTAATTATTCCGATCCATTTGTCTAAATTAGTTTAGACGACTTTAATTACTAGAAACTTGAAACATATTTGCATATAATATTAGATATTATATAGGAAAGCATTTATATGATGAATGTTTTATTAGTAGATGATTATGGACTCGATTATGTGGATATGTTGAATGGTTAGTTTTATTCATGTTGTTTTATGGGCATGTGAGCTCTTAATTTATTTTGGACATGCGAGTCCATTATTATTGTTATTATTTTGGGCCTGCGTGTCAAATTGTTTAGGCCTGCGTGCCAACTAGTATAAGATATATGTTACAACTGAACTAATTGGAGATGGAAGAAGAGGTGGAGACCATAGAGATGGAGCATTGTATGAATCAATGCAATACTCCCTAGGAACTGACTAACTAGTCTTCTTTATGGCTCGGGAAGACTAGATAGTATAAGTCCATAATCGTCCACACTATTATATATATGTTTATTTACATGATAGATGTATAATAGAATATACATAATTATTACGATGAGACCTTTGCATACAAAACCCCTCGATAAAAATATTAAGTCAATCTATTATTTGCCTTCTATCATTATAGTGAAAAACGAGAGTCCTAAATCGATCTCAACTTATTCAGTACACTCAAGGCTGGTCCATTAGGGATATGTTTGACACTATGAAATATTTGATATTTTTGAATGATGGACTTGACTTAACTAAAATTTATCTTTTGTTGAGTACACTCAAGGAGATAAATTTTAGAGGCATGTTAAGCTAACACATAAGTTGTGTGAAGACGAAGAGTTGTCAGCTTAATGATCTGGGAATTGTATGGAGATACAATTGATAATAGTATCTATCCAAATGTTTTATTAAGGCTTGTTGAGTACACTCAATATTTTAATATAACAAATGAGATCCCAACCCACTGGGAGTCAAGTATGGATTCCATAAATTTATGTAAGAGGGTCATAAATTTGAGTTAAACAGTGAGAGCGAAGTTAATTTAATAAAAGACCATGTTAAATTAATAGATGTATTATATATTATTCTTTTACTTTTCGTCATTTACATTTATTGAATCATGAGTGACCATGTGTATTTGAGAGGCATACTGAATGCCAACAACCA
The DNA here is from genome assembly GCA_035079005.1 of Fraxinus americana. Taxonomy (NCBI): domain Eukaryota; kingdom Viridiplantae; phylum Streptophyta; class Magnoliopsida; order Lamiales; family Oleaceae; genus Fraxinus; species Fraxinus americana. The sequence goes on along the minus strand of JAVHZT010000089.1, from coordinate 182,440 downwards.
AACCAAATTTTCTTGATTGACACTACAATTTGAGAATTATTCTCAAGCATGAGAAATTGGTTGTGTCCTTGAGTAGCCCTTTTCCAGAGATACATGCTGATGACTCAACAAAAGAAGAGGTGGCTGCTATAATGAACACAGTGATGACGATAGTACTGCAACATGTGTGATGTTTACGACTATGTCACATGAGTTACAAAAGCAACATAAGAATATAGATGCTAACACATGATTGTCCATCTCAATGTGTTGAATGAAGAACAATCACGTGTAGAAAGATATGAGATTTTCTAGCAACTATACCAGTGCATAATGGCAGAAGAATCTTCAGTCAATGCTCGTATGCTGAAGATGTTGACTGCTTTGAGAAGTTATCTCAATTGAGTTCAGTCATGAATAATGAACTAAGTATAGACTTGATCTTGAAATCTCTGCTGGAGAGTTATTCATAACTAATTATGAATTTAACATGAATAAATTCGAATGCACACGTATTGAGTTGCTAAACATGCTTAAAACTGTTAAACCCAATATCTCTGTTTCTAGTGGGCAAATCTTAGTCATATATTCCTTTAGGGAAGTCTAAACGATGCTTTAGGAAACCAACCAAGATAGCTAAGACAGTTAAAGTGAATAAGGACAATACCAAATCTAATGACATTTATTATCATTTTGGAATGGTAGGTCATTAGAAATGAAATTGCAAAGCTTATATCTACTCCACTAGATTCATGGGTATTAGATAATAGATATGAATCTCATATTTATATAAATATACAGAAACTAAATAGAAGTAGATTACTGCAAAATGGAGAAGTTGACCTGTACTTTGAAAATAGGCAAAGGTTGCTGCATTGCCTATAGGAGCTACTTATTACCTTTGCCTTTAGGCTTAATATTAGAATTAGAGAAATGTTATTTTCTTCTCACCATTACCAAGAGCATTAAATAAATTTCATGTTTTGACATGAATTATTTTAATTTTAAGCATAATTGTTGTTCCTTTTTATTTTGATAAGATCTTAATGGTTATGTTAAATTACAAAATGACAATTATATTCTAAATATTGAGTATTCTATAATGAGTACAGAAATTGAAATGCATAAAAATGATAATCTAAATAATACCTATATCTGGCATTGCAGATTTGGTCACATAAATGAGAATGTAATTCCAAACTTACATGAAGATGTATATTTAGGTCAAATGATCATTTGACAAATGTGAATCATGCTTGTTAGACACAGTGATCAAATCTCATTTTACTTGAAAATGAGAAAGATCTGCACAATTACTAGATCTAATATATAGTGTTGTATGTAGACCCATATCAATTGATGTCAGGTAAAGTTGATCTTATCTCATCACATTTACTAATGAACATTTCAAAAATGATAATGTATAATTGATAAAATTCAAGCATGAAACTCTTGAAATGTTCAAGGGATTCAAGCTAGAAGTTGAGAAACAAATAGATAAATATATTCTCACACTAAAATCTGATCGATGTAGAGAATATCTAAAAGGAAGAATTTTAGATTATCTAAAAGAAAATGAGATTCTCATGTAGTGGATTCCTCCACATACATTGCAATATAATGGTGTATTTGAAATAAGGCATCGTACACTATTAGAAATAGTGTAATTAAGAACAAGCCATGCAAGCATTCAAACATTGTTTTGAGGTCATGCACGTGTTGTGTACTAAATCGTGTCCCATCTAAATCGGTTGACAAAACTTCATACGAGTTATGGAAAGACCCAACTTATCTCATATGAAAGTTTGGGTTGTGACGCTTATGTGAAGCGCACTAAATTGGATAAGTTTGAAACTAAATCCGATAAATACATATTTGTGGATATCTAAGAGAATTGAGTATCAATTCTATAATCCCGTTGAGAAGAAGATGTTCTTCTCAAGACATATCATATTCCTAGAGAAAGTGTTTATTCTAGGAGAGACAATGGGAACAAAATAAATCTTGAAGGAGTTCAAGAATCCACAAATATAATTGACCAAATAGATGAACCTGAGTCTAATCCTACAACTGCTGAGGGACATACTCTTGATCAGGAAGTAGAGACTTCTTAGGACACGTTAGCTCCATGTAAATCTTGTAGGATCATTCGACTTCCTAGAAGGTACGAATCATGATTACTAATCACACATTACTAATCGAGGATGATGAACCTACTAATTATGCATAAGCAAAGTCAACTGTTGATTCGCTGAGATGGCAGAAGGCTGTGAAATCCGATGTGAATTTAATGTATGTAAACAAGGTTTGGACCTTGGTCGACCTGCGTAATGGATTAGAATCCATAGGTTGTAAATGAGTTTACAAAAAAGAGTTAGTATGGATTGAAACAAGCCTCTTGGAGCTGATATGTCCGATTTGATGCAAAAGTCAAAATGTTGGATTTTATAAAAAATGAAGATGAATTGTGTGTTTACAAGAAGATAGTGGGAGCATTGTCGCATTCCTGATATTATATGTATGAGACATATTATAGGAAACGATGTTTATGTATTTCAATTGTTGAAATTATGGTTGTCAAATTATTTCTCCATGATAGATATGGGAGAAGCAAGTTGATCTATAGAGATAGTTCTAAAAGATTACTTAACTCATCCTAATCTATATAGATAAAATTTCGAGAAGATTTTATATGGAGAAAATGAACTGAGAGTTCATGGATACACTGATAATAACTTCTAGTCAAATTAGAATGATAGCATATCTCAATTAGAATATTGGTTTACTCTAAAGCGGTGTGTTGGAAAATGTTCCAAATCAGAAATAACCGTTGATTCAATAATGGAAGTCTTATACATCATTGCTTTAGAAAGCAACAAAAGTTGTGGTCTGGATCGGGAAGTTTATTAATAAACTTGGAGTAGTTCCTAGCATTGTTAATCACATGTTTCCGCATTGTGATAACAATGGAGTCATCGTGCAAGCGAAAGAACTAATGTCTCATCAATGATCCAACATGCGTTAAAGGCGGTATTATCTCATTGGAAAGATAATACAATGAAATGACGTAAAGAAGGAACGAATTCCCACACGTTATTAAATTACAGATCCACTGACAAAGAGTTGTCGCGGCATAAACATGATCATCATGTAGACTCTTATGGTATAAGATACATAAGTGATTGGATCTAGTGCAAGTGGGAGTTTGCAAGTATTATGCCCTAGGTCCAATCGACTTTGGACATAAACACTTTAAATATATATATATATATAATCGATGCATACTTATGGCAATATCTATTATTTAATTGAGTTAATATTCTAATAAATTAAATAATAGAATCCGTAGATTCAAGTCTTGGTGATTTGGTAATTACAAGGAGTTGTGATTGTGAGATACAAATTACATATGACTGAATCTTAAATCGTCTGTGGTCGAAATAATAACGAGACATGTATATCGTTATTACGGATAGACCATCACATGTGTCATTCTTACTTGTGAAGTAAGTAGCTGATCTCACAAGTTAAAGTGTGGTGACACTTGAATGAACATGTGGATGTTTTGTTATAAAACAAAACATCGCAGACCCGCTAAGAGATTCCATGTGAATAACTATCTGAGTGTTAGTGGTTAATCTCCAACGTTCGGTAGTGAAATTGGTCTTTTGACTTGAGGACAATCATACTTTGGTGGTGTTGGATGTTGCTCTGCCAAGGGTCATTAATACAGCATCGTTCGGGTATGTCAAGAATCATATGAAGGTTGTGAATGATCGATAGAGGATTCGTCACTCTTAGATAGTAAGAGATTATGATCTATATTTTATCCAGTTAAGTTAATAATAAAATCATTGGCCAAGGTGAACTCATAAGTCGAAAAAGAGTTTTTGACTTACATTGACTTAACAGTGGGATAAAATATGTGATCGATAATTGAGATTGGCACATATCCATATCTCATAATTGATCGAATCATATTGGCGAAAAGATTATAATTTCACGGTAAACAAACAAGTTTGGTTTTGTCACATCACATGATATACTCGTCACATGTATTGCCCGACACATTGCTAGATCTCAATCTGGGACGACGAATGTGAATTAGTGATAAATTAAAAGGGGTATTTTAATTTATCGATTTTGATTATATCAAAATAATAATTCACATCGTTAGGTATCATGATCGGGAACCTAATGTGTCACACACAAAAGAGAACCAGAAGAATGAGATTTACCAATTAATTAATTGACAAATGTTGGATAATTAATTAATTGAGTTGTTTATTAATAGGCCCGAATTAATTAATTGGATTAATTAATTCATGGATCAAATTTAATTAATTTGATTAATTAAATATTGGATCGGGTTAAGTTTAAGATATGGGCCAAGCCCACTTATACTTATATTAATAGGCTGCTAGGGTTTGAAAACTATATGGAATTATTCATTATTCTTGCCAGCACAAGAAAAGAAAACCCTAGCCGTCATTCTTTTTCTCTGTGTGGATCACCATGGAGGCTGGACAGTTGGACAGCTTGGATTGTAGATCGTGATCATTAGAGTTCGAGAATCCGCAAAGGAGTTTGCAGAATTCGTCAAAGGTATTATTCTAACACAGTTTCTATCTAAACACAAAGCAGATCCGTGGTGAGAATTGAAAAATAATTTATTTTTCGCTGTGCATGATTAAGTAGATTCCCAACAAAATTACTAGACAAACCTACCACCAGCAGGACAATTCCACCTACAAACTTTCCACATCAGGTTTTGACTACCTCGAAATGGTTCAGATCACCGTACCACGTAAACAAGTAAAATATTGGACTGGTAAGCCGCAACACACGATCATGTGCAATATTTGTAACCAGGTTGGACACAGCTCACACAACTTTTTGACACACAGAAAATTGAATCACGCCAAAAGAGTTAACTTTCTATATGAGGTTTTTAGGGTTTCCAAGCCCTAAACGAGGTATAATCTTTACCTACCTTATAGCAGCATATACATGAACATATACTTACCATCATGGACATGTTTGATTGGTAAAATAATTAAAAGAAGGAAATATTCTTTTAACTAATCTATACTTTCCTTAATTTAATTATTGACCATATCAAACATATTCTACATGATTCTTACATGCATAATCTCTATATTCTAGGTAAGAGACGTTTGAGCCTTGGAGGAATCTCTACATAAGTAGAGAAAAACATTAAGGGACGTTCGAACGCTTTGAAAGAAATTTGCTTACATGGATGCGAACCTGCAGCACCAAGTTACGAAGTCTTCTGACCTTTTCTAATGAGTTCTGACCGGTTGATGTTCCATTGAAATATCTCGAAACAAAAATTCTAATTGAAGAGAATACACCTGAGCGTGAATGATATAATCCAACTCAAAAATCATGATACTAGCGTGAGTTAAGATTTGAGAATCTTAATCCAAGTAGTGGTTGCGATCAAATACAATAGTGAAGTGGCGATAAACTCAAGACCGAATAGTTTGATTCCACTTCTTCAACAAGTCAAAAGGAACAAGAAAGAGAGGGAGTTATTCTTTATTTACTTTTCATAGTTTTAGTTAATTTTGAGAAATTGCTAAATCGGAATTATTGTATTTTTGAATATTTGATAATGGATTACTTTACCCTTGGCATGGAGGCCATAGATGTTTCCCTTAGGAATGTACCATGCTATATCTAGTGTTCATTTTTATTTATTTCCGCAATAGATTATAACTTGTAGAAAGTTAATCTGTCAATTTGTCCGAGTCAGAACTGTGCTTGAAACTGCCAATAAGAAGTTCTGACTGACTTGAAAAATCTGTCGAGACAAATTGGCAAATCAACTAGGTTTTAGTATTTAAACTTCTTCTTCTTCTTCTTCATATTTTGAATCGATTAGAACATCTTGTACTCTTTCTTCCCAGCTCCATTCTGATCAGCAGAAACATTGCCAACCTCAACAACTTCAGAACCATTATGATAGCCTCCATCTTATTATGACCATCGCCTCTTTCATTAGGGTTGTCAACAGATTGAATTTTGATTTGAAAAAGTTATCTACATTGTAGTGTTATGTTAATCTTGAGTAATTTGGCCCTATTCATGATCAATGTTTAGGAGATAATCTACCAGGAAAGAAGGCTGCCTATAGTGTAGAGTGAAAATTGCCTTCGAAAACCAAAAAAAAAAGTGGAAAACACACCAATGTATGTTGAGATTGTAGCAAAAAAATTCTAAGTACTACCTCTGTCTAGTTAAGTCTTGGTCAACGATTAGGAATTGGAAGGTCATTGAGTAGTTGATGTAAATAGTCATATCTCAATATTAATTTGCCTTTGGGGGAATTGAAAAACAAAGCGAACAATACGAGCAATGAGAGTGTATATTGACATACTTAGAAATTGGTTTTGTTTGAGAAAAGAGACTTTGAGAGTTGAAATACATGACTTGATTCGAGTAGAATCGGTGGACTTAAGAATGCTTAACGCGCACACACTCAAGAGCTAGATATACGGTATGTGGAGTTCTAAGATAATTTTCTATTCTTGTTTCTCATTAACCTACTTAAATTTTGTGATTGTTATATGCATATTGAGGAAACATTGAATTACATATATCAAGTTGAGTTTATTTGTTTGGAGTCTAGTTAAGTTTTTATTATACTTTATTTGAGGAAGAACAAAGGTTTTAGTTTGGGAGTGGTTGATTAGTGTAAATATTACACTTATCGTGATAGTCAAAACATGACTTTTGGAAACAATTTTATGAACTAGATACTTAATTTTGTGTGTCTCTTATTATTTTAGGGGAAATTGATCAAAAAGGAGCAAATTTCGACATATTCTGAAAATTGGAGACTAATTAGTAACGTTTAGAAGTTGAAGGACCTTAGTTGTAAAATTTAATGACTTAATCTGAGTTAAAAGAGGAAACAAAGAAACAGTCACACAAGGAAATATTACATTTCAGCAATTTGAGATATCCTACTTGGACTAAAATTATGGTTCTATATCCTGTTGGAACTTTATTTTAGACCTAATTTAGATCTATAAACATGAATTTTTCATTCCAACATTATGGGAGGCTACATATACAATCTTAAGACATAATTACAAATCCAGATACATTGAATCCTCAAGATTTGTATCTTAAATTGGGGATTTGATGGTAGAAGAACATAATTGATTGGGAAATACTAAAACCTTGAAGAGGAGATTGATGATCCATTATTGGGAATGGGGTGCCAAGGAACAACAATCGTTAGGATTTTTTTCCTTTAATTTCTTGTATTGAACACGTTGATATTTTTCATTTTTTATTACTTATTTTCTCGATTATGATTGACTAAATAATTAGTTGTTAAGATGAACGATGTAGTTCAGGTTTAATATTTATTGAATTCCAAAAATTTCATGCAACTTGATTATGTGTTAATTATTTATTGTGTGCTTAATGCTTTAATTGCTTGATCACCAATTAATTGCTTTAAGGATAGTATGGAAATCAAGAGGTAGTGTGTGATTCAAGCTCGTGCAATAAATGACATAGATGTTATAAAAGATCGGGAGATAGTTTTATAGGTTATGCAATCATATATGAATTCCTAAAATTAAATGCTTTTACACGTGTATAAATTTATATAAAGATACAGCAAATTCAAGTATATGAAAAGGGTTAGTTTTACTTGAGAGAGACTATTATATAAAATTGGTTAATTCGATTATTAATACATATGAGAAAGTGGTTGAATGAATTTGGATTGAATGAATGTTGAATAAAAATTGATTTTTTTATGATTTCAATTGACCATCCGATAACCGCCTTCCACTATCCTTTTTGTACTGGCTAGTTTGACTGATAAGAAATTCGAAAATGATTAAAAAATAATTTAACCAATAATAAATTTGAAAATAAGTAAAATAAAAATGTGATTTATTTTAATCAAAGTAACCCGAAAGCCCAAGGTCCCATTACCCATAGGGGCGGACCCAGCACCTAGCGAAGGGGCGATGCAGCCCGTGCTGAATCCGCCGGAGCCTTCAATTTTGGCCTGGCACCGCCCGATCGTTGACAGTTGCAGAAAGAACAAAGAAGGACAAAGAAGATGGGGAGGATTGAGGAAGAAGACAAATACTGTTGACGTGGGCCTTTTTTTTAGTTTTGGCCCATTTATTTTGGGCTGAGAGAGTTGGATCTTTTTTTAACAATGATACCCAATTAAATGAAATAATTTTCATCATCATCAAGATAATGTATATGGTATAGTTGAATAGTTTTACGAGAATTTGATCACAATTGGAAGAGAAATCAAGCAAAAAGAAGAGAATTTTGAATAAATGAATAAAATGACGGTAGCAGTAATGCAGCTTCTGATGCCGTCATGGTGGGAGGTGCAAGTCACGATGGCGGCAGTGCCGCAGTGTCCTTTGTGTTGGTGGCGTACTTTTTTTCACTCTAGATAGCGAGGCGTGTGGCGGTCGCTTTTATCGGATGTCAGTTGATGGTTCCGGTGGTAGTGGAGATGTAACTGACGTTAAAGAAAAGGTCATATTTATTATTTTCGCTAATTTGGACTGATAGTTGCAACTTTGACATCGAATTTTTTTTTTTTAAACATAATTTCCTGATCAAAAAATTAAGTTGATTTCTCTTGAAATTTTTTTTTTTCGCCTCTCTCTGATTTTTTTTGTTTTTTCTCCTTCCCTTGAGAGTATTTGAGGAACATAACGGTGATTTTTATTGGCTAAGCTTAAAATTTGCTTATTTTTGTACTTCATTTGTAACTAGTAAGAATACGAATATTTGAAAATTTGTACTTAGTAATTTTATGTTTGCTGAAGTAATGGATCATTTTTACATTTTAGTTTATTATAATGTCATTAAGTTTAATTTTAAATTTAATATAATTTCTAAATGGTTATTATTTAATAATAAATGTTTATAACAAATGGTTAAATATTAATAAATGACATCGCTATTATGATCATTGATTTTCGACAGTCAATGGTCAACGTCCGTCCGGATTGAACTTTTATGCTAAGTCCGCCCCTAATGACCCAATCATAGATGTTTTAATATTTGTATGGAATGTGATTCAAACCATCGACCTTCCTCATAAACTCCACACTTTTTTATCGTTTGAGCATTTTATCCAATTTAATTATTTCTTCCAAATAATATATTTGATATACAAATATCTAACAACCTCTTTTTCTCATTATACTTTTTGCTTTTTCTAAAAAAGAAAGAAAAAGATAATCATGACAGGAGCGTCTGATCAATACGAGAACACCCAACATACAAAATCACTAATTTGAACAAAATATGCAATCACTACTCTAAAACATCATAAAACACTAATCATTGAATATTAAGGTAACCTTCTGCAGAAAAAATTGATTTCATCGACAATGCTGGAGGGTTCACAGGAAGTAGTGACCGACGTGGTGGGGTTTCTTGGTGTTTTCATGAAAACCTGACGACAATGAGTTGGTTTTGTTTAGAAGATGAATGGTCGATCTTTGCATTTTGTCCATTTTTATATTTTCTATTCATTTTGGGATGAGTGGACAGTTCTGCCCCTTACTGCCACTACAAAAATTGAAGGAATGCGAAGCATGGAATCAGTGTTCTAAAAAAGGTGGCTAGATAGCGTCATCTAGACGAGAGGCACAGGCAAGAGCAAACCCCTTGGCAATCAAGTTAAACGCTTAACTTGTGTCATGCTTAGGTGCATTTTATTAAAAAAATAATTCCTATTTTAAAAGCATTTTATTTGACTTTAGTTTTAAGTTTTTTAAATGATCTTTTGTGTACAAATGTCAAAAATGAAAATTTGAAAATTGAAACTGTGAGAAATAGTCTAACTTTTGCATTTCGAAAATTTAAAAGTTGTATATTTAGGGCTTGTATGAACCTTATTTTTTGTATAAAATGCATTTTGGAATAGTTGATTGATGGAGAATTTGTGGTTAAAAATGAAGGAAATTTTTTTGGATTGTGTGTAATATTATTTTATAGAAGAATGTGTGGTTCAAAAGAAAAGAAAGAAAAATGTATTTTAAAAAAAGGGAGGGATCATACAAGGTCTTAACTAATTGTAGGAAATATTAATTAAATATAGTATTTTATAATTTTAGATGTTTGATATGTATTATTTTAATTATTAAATAATTTTTAAAATGATTAAGAATTTAAAAAAATAGTAAAAGTAAGAAATGTTTTTTATGTTAGGCTCGTAAAGCTTGAAATTTAACCTTCACATTTAGTCACACTTTATATTAAGAATAATATTATCTAGTACCAGTGGTACAATGTGGTTACACTTTATACGTTCAATTAAATGAGTCTTGTGATTTTACATCGGCCTGGGAGGTCTTATTCAAAAACTCTTTATTTTTCTTTTGAAGATTTTTAAAGAGGACATTAGTCTCTATGGCAATTCCAAACGCCATCCCCGTTTACCTTACCATTGCAGCAAAAATATTAGCTGAATCACTGGACTCAACGAAGGTCTTCCATCTATTCGTCCAGTACTTATAGAATGTGTTAGTAATTATTTGGAATTCTGGAGGTAGCATGGACAGTGCCTCCAGAGCTAGTTCATCATTTCTCTTCGACAAGGAGAGCTTTGTCCTGGAATGTGTCCCGTTCGAAGCAGTTGAAGTGCCACTGACACACTCATTTTCTTTGAAGACTCTTGCCTCAGAGGCTCCACTGAAGATAGCCTCTTCTACCCCCCCTGGCTACAGTAATAGATGCTGCCATCAATTTTTCCCATGTTAGGACTTCAGATCGAGGGGTAGATGGCAGTCGATCCTCCCAACCCAATATAAAAGAATGTAATTCTTTTCTTGGGAACCTCGTCCACCTTGTTCTTCTCATTGTCCTTTGGAAGGGTTCGTCTATCACCATAACGGTCATCAGCTTCCTTGATGAACTTCTCCACTTTGTTCCTCAACGCTTGGCAGCAACAAATAAAGGCTTGAACCCCTCATTTCCAGTCGTGGAGGTTGCGGCTAGGATGGAAGCCATGTCTAGGGAAGGGTACTTGCTCCTTTCAAAATTTTCTGCAAACAAAAGGAAAACATGATCAGTACAAATGTTACTCTACAAACAGCAAGGAAAATTTTTCAGTGTTACCTTTTTGGGCCATCAGTCCGAACTCTTCAAAAAATCGACGATCAACGATTAGTTGTTCAAACTCCCGGGAGGATAGAGGACGAAGGTAGATGTCATCTACAATACCCAACTCTACCTAGGTCAACTTAAAGTGGTCAACCGATCCTACAACATATATAAAGGTCAGAATCAAACCAATTGCAAAACAAAGATAGCTAACGGTAGGACACTCACGAGCTTCGGAGTAGGTGGTTGGAATTTTCACAAGAGGGACCTTGTCACCCTCACACTTTTGCCACTGCCACTGCACCTCACCCAAAACCTTGTCTCCTTCCATCCTTTAATGGATGAGAAAAAGCCTATGACGAACAGGGAGTGTGACCCCCCAAGGATATAGAAAGTACCAACCATTGGAGTCCCCTTTTCCTAAAACCCTAGCCTAGAAAATAGATTGGAAGACGTGGAGAGGCATATTCTCACCAAGGGAGGTCTCTTTCCATAGGAAGTAGGTCCCCACTAATTGGGCTCAAGAATTAGGGACAAGCTAGGTAGGTGCCATCCCGTACGACCTAAAGACAACTCAAACTTCCACATGAAGTAGGTCCCCACTAATTAAGCCCAAGCATTGGGGATGAACTATGTAGGTACCATCACCTACGACCTAAGGACAGCTCTAAAGAAAGGATAAAGGGGCAGACGAAGTCCCCTTTTAGAAGAAACTCGCTAACAGCTACACACCCATGCCTAGGAATACATGCTTGCTCATCAGGAGATGGTGCTAACAACTGTATTGTATAAGATATGCAGTACTTCTCCCTAATTTCTACCAAATCGGCAGCACTGACCTTTAAAAGAATCTTAGCTACCCTCTAACTCGCAATCACCCAAAAGTAATACCTTAACCTCTAAAACTAATGTAGTGGTGGAAGTAAGGGTCGATCCCACGAAGAGTGTGTAATTCAGTATTTATGCTTTGTACAATGATTGAGTGGATTTTGTATGCAAACAATTGTAAATAATTCAATTAATAACAATGCAAATTAAATTAACGAAAACAATCAAAAGACTAATATTGGTCTAAGTCCACGTCCACCGTCGAAAATCCACAATTGATCATAGATGTAAGGATAATTCAATTCATATTTTGAATATTCACCATTGGAATTATTTCATATCTCTCCTTAATTTTAGTTAGTTAGAAACCAGCGTTCTAATTAACCATAATTATTAAATAACCCCAGACCAGCGCTCAAGATTCAATTTAATAACAGCTTTACACAATAGAAAAATCGATGAACTAGAAAACACAAACACTAGCGGTTGCATTCAATCCATTCAAACATTCTTCTTAAGATTCAATAACCTATATCACAGAAAATCATCAAATCCTAGTACTTCACAAGTTAAAAGAATCAAACAATTATGGACTTGATATTTGACTTAGTGATAGATTGTAACGAATAACAAACTAGTAGGCCTCCTAGCAATTAAACATAAAAATCATGAAAATAAGTGCACAAGGATATTCAATACGAAAAATAAGAATTAAACAATAAGAAAAACTATTTAGATCTCACAATACGTGGTTCCGAGGCTTCAATTTCCTTCGACCAAGTGTAAAAGTTTAGTTACAATTCATGAATTTAAGAGAAAAATAGAGAGAAAATATGTTAGAAGGCGTTATGTTCATTCTGGGTCAAGTTTAGGGTTTATATGGCTTGACGAGATTGGTTTCCATACGTAGTTGAATCAGATTAGGAAACTGAAAATTGCGTTTCGGGATGAACCATGCATATGCATGGTTATATTGATTCGTATGCACGGTACATTGAATTTGGCCTCATGAAGTCAAAAATGGTCTTGTGCATACGCAAGGATGCAAGGTCTGCAAGCTTGTGCGTACGCATGGTATAAAATCTTTCTGCCGAATAATTTTCAGTATTTTGATCATATATTTCACTCCCGATGTTTGATTGAAGTGATTCGAGATTTTTTGGAAAGATAACTCAAGGGGCTACAACTTTGTTTCAGATATCATTTTCCAATTCGATCGTGTGCCATGTCAAAAATGGGTCTCAATATGAGACTGAAAATCAGTGCATTTCGCCTGAAAGTTGATATTTGATAATACTTTGATTGTATTTCATCCATTTGACTTCTTTCTTCATCCAATTGACATCTACCACTCTCAAATCATTGTGAGGTTTGGCCTGACTTTTGAGTATTTACATTTCAATCCCCGAACTTTCGCTTTCTTTCATGTTGGTCATTTTCCACTTATTTCTTCCAAATTATGCCATATCCATCAAATTGCCACCTAAACCAAAATATGAGATTAATAAGTAAATTTTGACATAAAATAATGATACGAGCTCATTAAATAAAGAGGGAAAAACTATACATTTTACATTCTTATCAACCATAATCTAGATGACCCTCTCCTATGGGCAATACACTTTGACCAGCCCTAATAGCATGGACAAGGTCGCCAATGCTGGTTATAGTAACTCCCATCTCAAACGCTATTGCCCTAATGTTAGTCCCCCCCCCCCCCCCCCCCCACAGAAGATGAAGGAGACATGAAATTCAAAATGAAAGAGGATATTTGTCGAGAGATACTTACAGAAGTCAAATACAACACAAGTCACCAGATTTCTTAAAAATAGCTCGAAAAGATCGATGACTATGAGCACAATTGCAGAAGGCTCAAGAGCTTTTGAGAGTTTTTTGGGAGTTTGATTTCTTCTTTTTGCCAAAGTAAAGAATGGTCACAAAATCGTAACCTTTTATATGCGAGAGTCATCAACCTCAACAGTTGGATTTAGATCTGAACAATCCAACCATTCATTTAAGATTCAATCAAAGCCAACCCATAACATTTGTTGTTTCATATTTTACAGTTCAAAGGATTTCAGTAACTCTCAAGGCAAAGGTTTTCACTATTTCAAACTTCCAGACAACACCCAAGATAAATACTTTGCGCAAATCATAAATTTCGTCTTTCTACTTTCTACTTTCAAATTCTAATTATAATATAAATATTTATATTTAGACTTGGGGAACCATTGTTACGTCTCGCCACCAAGGCTCTAAACTAAGCTTACACGGTAGTCCATGTGGAGACATAAATCAAGTTGACAAATTCAACGAAGACCCCTGATTGGTAAGAGTGTTAAGGAAAAGAAGTGGTGAAGTCAAAGAACAGACTCTAAAGCTCTCCATTCCGAAGGCCCTTGGTCGAAGCCCTCATTAACTCTCACATGATCTGCAAGCAATCTTTAAGAATGATTGATGCGACGATTGTAATAATGAATGTCAAGTCTGTCAGCCTAGGATATAGGGTGGCTAACCCGTTGTCAATGTATTAAATGCGTAGCAGACTAGTGATATGATGCTTCGACCTTAAAGATGAGGCCACGTGGTTTTTATCCAACGATTACCACTTCGACCAGAACTCTATAAATAGCAACTCTTGTAACATTTGAATCTAATGCAACTATTTATACTTAAAAGCCACTTTCGATATTCTCTAACTTATTTCACAATCTTGTTTGTTTGATTTTAGATCATCCTGCTTTGATTAAGTTGTTTATAGTTGGTGATTAATATGCAATCACATTTAAACATGTTGCCGATATCTGAACATTTTTGTCTCACGTGGTATCTCTCACGCTTATATATAGCGACATCGTCCTTACTTGCGTGGACGCGAGTGGGCCTATCATATGTTGTCCACGTCAGCTTTGCAAACAGTGAGGTCAATACAATACATAAAATATCACTTTCAAGATGATAATCACTATCAACCACAATCATATTCTATGAAACTTCTTTAGACTCATAATGTCTATTCACTTCAAGACACTGTCAATTCCTCACAATTTCTTCTAATATGTCCTTTATCTCTCCACATCTTACCTAATAGGAGATTGAGAATGATCATCCTTCTGGCCATAATTCCTTCCAAGCGATTTACTTCCACTATGCCGACTCTTAGAAGCTTCCAAAACAATTCGATCATCATTCACATTTCACTTTTTAATGTTGGTTGTATCTATCGAATGGAAACCACATTCACCATCAAAGTAAATCTACTCAGCTACAATATGGTCACCAACATCTCATATGACATATGCCAGGAAGACAACAAAATTATTGCCTTATCTTTGTTGTCTATCTTAATACACACATTAAGCAGCTCAGTTACGCACTTACTAATTAAAAAAAAAAAAAACTGATCCATAATATCATTATCCTAATCAATCTTCAACTCATATATAACCTATTTGTTAGGGACATGGACATGTATAACTTTTCTAATGTTTTCCACAACTTAGATGGGATTTCTTATTTAAAATACTACTTTACCTCGGATGCTAAGCTAATCTTATGGTACTGTCTATCTTTGCTTCTAGTTCTTCCTATTCTTCATCTTTTATTCCTTTTGGCCGCTTATTCTGCAAAGACTTGTAATATTAATATTATCTAATATCAATGGTACTACAACATCAGTCTAAGAGACGTGATGTGATAAACTCAATGAGATGTACAATTAAGTGAGTCATTTAATTCTATATCTCATTTAATGCCACATTAGTATCACTTAGACTGGTATTTTAACACCAATAATACTAAATAGCATTACTCGTCTTGTAAAACCCCATTTTAAACGGAATTTGTTCAAGGTACTCTGTTAAATATAAAAATTAATTTTCGTCAAATAATTCCACCTCAATTTGGAGACTTATCATCATCATTGTAGAATTATTGAGTTTGAACTGTGTCATCTGATACCACTGTTGCAAAGAAAAAATTCCTACTGAATGCAGCGGAAATGAAATTAAAACTAGCACAAACTAGAAAAACACAAATTTAATGTTGTTCAACAAATTGTCAAGACCACAGGAGAAGAATACTTTATTAACTAATAAAATCACAAAAGTATATAGTGATTTAACTCTCAATTTCTTCTTACATAAAACTAGAATATGCAACAATACCACGAACAACATGTCTATTTGTTTTTTTTTTTTCCCTAGATTTTCTCTCTCTCTCTCTATCTAACAATCACTCCCTACCGCCAATATCTTCTCTCTTTAACACAAAAGCTTTCGGCTGCCTTGAAATTCCTCTGGCCATTTAATCTGTGTACGGCCACATCAAACAATTGGTGGGGGTGTATTTGAGAAAACTCTTTTTGACTTCTGTAAGGATTTTAGTTAAACCCCGACCCAAATCTCCTTTTATTTTCTTTCAATCGCCATACACGTCTTTTGCATTTTCACAAATTAATAAATAGGGCAATGGAGAAAATCACATTTAAGGCCATATGACATGACTTTTGAAAAAAATTTTAAAAAAAAATTGAGATTCAAAACTTGCTTTTGTACCCGTTTCATTAATTTTATGAAAGTGTTTTTTCTATTTAAAAGAGTTATTAAAGAAGTTTCAATGTAACTTCCTCTAAAAACATTTTTGAAATAGAAAGCTCTTTTAAAAATTAATTTTCAAAAAAAAAAAAAAAAGTAGCTTACTTCAAAAGTTTTTCTACAAAAAACAAAAATCATGTCAAAAAGACCCTTAATCCTCCTCTTTATTACAATTATCTTGAATCACTTCAACTATTTATTTTACTTGTCAATCCTAATAAGGCTAAGGGACATAAAGTTTAAAAAAAAAAGAAAAAAAGAAATTGAGGGAATCAGATGAAAATGATTGCAGAAAAGATAGTGCACGGGACATGGGCAAAGTAGTCATTGATTATTTGTCATGGTTGTTTACTTCGTGTCAGCCAAATCTACAAATGTTCGGTGAATGCCTTCGAGCTTGGGGACCATCTCCACAATTGAACATGGTACAAATCTTGGAGAACCTCTCCCCGAAATTGAAATTAAGCAAGCTATCCCAAATGGGACATTTCAAAGCACCGTGACCTGATATTTTCAAATTGAACTAATGTGCTCTCTCAAGTGTACGAATGGGAACTTGGGATACATGGCTATGAAGCTTAATATGAGCAAGACATATTAGACTGTTGTCGAAATGTCAACTGGACTACCTTCAATAGTTAGGAGAAAGAAGAGAATGTAACCTATGGTCGATTTCACCCTCAATGTTTTGATTATAACAAACAAGATTAATATTGTTTCTAACAATTGATTTTGAGTGATGATAGTTCAATGCTAAAATCTATCGAGTTTTGCCAAAATCAACACATCATAAATCGGACTCGAAATGAATAGCAAAGTGAAAGTTAAGTATTCAAGTCAAATCATTCGAGACGAGAGCTTAAAATATCAAATTCAAGACTATTAAATCGGGCTCATGAAGAAGGTCAAGATCGAAGTCAAGCATTAAAGCTGAACAATGAAAGAAACTTTGAAGCAAAATCAAAGACTAGACTTTCGAGATCATATATGTAAAGGTATAACACTTTGATCTTTAGTAATGAATGACAATAGTTCAAAAATCATTTGGTGCACAAAGTTATTTTCATATCCTTGCATAAAATATTTTTGATCAAAAATAATATTGATTTTTCAAAGTGATACTGAACTTAGATCACATCTCTTTTAAAAAAAAAAATCAACGGTCAAAGTCAACAGTCAACCTGACATCCGATTGACCAGGAGGACGTCCGGTATTTAGCGGACGTCAGGCACTCCATACCGGATGTCCAGAATGGCAGTAACGATCAGTTTTTTTACCGTTCTGACGCAATGGCTAGTTGATCATCCGGTACGTAGCGGACTGCCTGTTCTGTGCGTCTGGCAGGACATATTTTTGTCCGTTGCATTGCTATAAATACCACATCTTCTTGCATTCAAAATACACACTTCCAAGAGCATTATAGAGATGTTCTTTTGAGATAAAATATTTAATCTTTAATCTTTACTCTTTATTTTATCTTTATCAACTTATTTGTTTTGGAAAAACTTTTGATTTATTTTATCTTTGAAAATCATTTCTTTAATCAAAGTTTTTCATTTCTCTTTGTGCTTAACTTATTTATATCAATCTTAAAAGAGAAATATATTTTTGAAGAAGTTCTTGGAATTTACATTGTATAAACTTTTCTACTTTTTCATCTTGAAACTTTGATTGATTAAATATAAGTTTTGATTATCATATTTATCAATGTTTTTCTAACATAACACTTGAGCTTCATTCATTGATATCTATTAAAGTGTTAGCATACTTCTCTTCTTGTACTCAACTTTGAATTTATCATTCATTAAGAAGAGACGCTTTCATTTGTAAAGTTCATTTGAATTATGGGTCGTGTTGAAGTCCCTTAAAGATCAACATTGTATAAGCATTTGTGCTCCTTGTTGTAAGTCACCGTGTGGGTCATATTTGAGGTCCCACAAAACTCAATAGTGTGAGTTGTGTTGAGATCCCGGAAAGCTCAATGTTGTAAAAGGATCGGTGTTCCTTGGTTGTAAGTCACCAGAAGCATTGTAAAGGGTTGGATTGCACCATAAGTCATCAATATAGTGAAAAAGGTCTTGCTCGTGTCGGAGAGGTTGGTAACGGGGAATGTAAATTATTGCATTGAATCGAACCTCCATAACATATCGTTTGCACTCTCTATCCCTTTTACTTAACGCATTTACTTCGCGAAAATTTACATTGTTCAATTTACGTGTTTACTTGTGTTTAGATTATTCTCTATCATTTGCGTGCTCACTATATTAAAATCTTGAGTGATTAACAAAAAAGTTTTAATAACCAATTCACCCCCCCCCCCCCCCCCTCTTTATTAGTTATTCTTCGGCTAACAATTGGTATCAGAGCAAGGTGCTCAATTTTAAAGATTTCACAATCTAGAGTAATGACTAACCATATTTTTCAAAATCTTGAGGGGTATTCTACAAATCGTCCTCCTTTATTTGATGTACTCATTATAACTATTGGAAGGCTAGAATGACAATATTTATTCAATCAATAGATTATAATATTTGGGAATGTATTGAATTTGGTCCCCATGTGCCTAAAAATGTTATTAAAGAAAATGGTAAACCGGATCAAATAATTGTTAAACCTAGAGAGGAATATAATGACGATAATAAAAGAAAATTGTCTTTAAATGCTAAAGCCAAAAATATACTTTATTGTGCTTTAGATGTAAATGAATTTAATCGTATTAGTACATGTGATTCGGCTTATGATAATTGGTTTGCTTTAGAAATTACTCATGTTAGAACTAGCAAAGTGAAAGAAACTAAGATAAATCTCTTAGTTAAAGATTTTGAAAAAAATTTCAGAAAGAAAATGAACATATTGTTGACACGATTACTCGCTTCACTGATATTGTTAATAGTCTCAAAGGCTTTGATCGTAAATTTACTAATGGTGAGCTTGTAAGTAAAATGCTTAGCTCACTCTCGGAAGAATGGAGTCCATTGAGAATATTGATAGAAAATACCAAAGATATCAACACATATCCATTGGAAGAGCTCTATACACTACAAAAAAACACGGCTTTAGAGACGGAATTTTCCGTCTCTGAAGCCTTGATTTCCGTCGTAAATCGTATTTAGCGACAGAAAAATGCCGTCAGTAAATCCATCGGTAAATCGCCCGCCTCTAATTTTACCTACGAATGAAAAATTCGTCGCTAATTACCAACACATTAGCGACACCATTTTCATCGGTAATTACCAACGGATTCTATCCGTCGCTAAAATACCGATGAATTCAATCCGTCGTGAAAATGCCAACAACTTGAATCCGTCGCAAATTAGCAATAGACTTCCAACAAAATTTCCGTCGCTAATGCTATTTAAAATTTAAAAAAAATGAATATATATAAAATAATGCTCACATTCAATTTCTAATGTAAAGACTAACTAACAATTTACATAAAATTGCAAATATCTCTCCTTAATTAGATACTTTTTAAATCTCAAAACAACATAAAATGAAACTAAATTACAAGAGTAATTCATCCAACTATTGAAGACGCTTCTTCTTCTTGAAGTCACTAGGTCATACCATTTATGTAAACACTTGATTCTTGAAGTCATCCATCATTTTCTTCACCAGGTTACACCATCACCTCATTGTGGTTCCATGCTGGAATTGAAACAGATATAACATCATTAGCTGTTATGCAAATACATGCAACTTAACACATACTACTATTATTGTTAATTTATTTCAAGACTTCTCCATACATCCAACTTAACACATATACTGCAATCTAACCCCTTTAAATAGGAACAATGACCTTCTACTCAATCTTTATCTGCCAAGTCGTTATACTTTTTTATATCATTTACTCCAATGATACAATTTCAAACAGATTATTAAAAAACAGAAAGTGGTACTCAGCACCACAAAATTACATGATTTCTGACCAAGATGATAACACCATGGTAGACCTTGATGAGTTTTATGTCTACGGCATTCTCATTTAAATCTAGAGGCACATATTATTGTTAGTCCACCTGATTTTATTTAAAAGGAACTGCTTGAAAAGTTGATGCTACTTGATCTACAAATATTTACCTTGACCATGGACAATTGCTTAAACCCATTTTAAATTTTAAAGTTCAAAGTTTTCAAACACACCATTACCTCTGAAGTTATTAAGTAAATTGGCATGCTACAAGTCACAGAGCAAAGGAGGATAGAAATAAACCACTATACTAGATTGCCAAGTTGTCAAACAGCAGCTTTGGTGTTGAGCACAATTCTAATAAATCGTCTATGACCAGCCAACTCTTGGATTAATGAAGTATATACACCAATGTCACAAGTGACCCAGGAGATAAAACTTCAAGTGCATTAAAATTACAGAACATGACAAGGTAAACGAACTTTCTAGGGAAACATGAGGCATATTATTATTTGTTAGTAATTGCAACTTTTGAGAACCATGTATATATCTATGAGGTAAAGAATATGGAGGAAGTAATAGAATTTATACTAAAGCATGCAAAAAATATTAACAATAGTCATCAGAATGTGAAAACCATAAACCACAATAATATAAATCAACAAAATTAACATAATTGACATAACCTAGAATGCATTCATTTGCACAAACCTGCAGATCTTTCAGTTTAGCTCTAGCAATGACAACAACAGCTACTTCTCTGAAATGAGGACCTCAATTGCAGTACCACGCCTTTAACTGCAAATATGTTAGGCAAGAGAATAGAAAAGTATCCAAAGAAAAATTTAAAGCATTATCTTCTAAAATTTTAGACAGAAGAATTGCCAAAAAGATGAAGAACACAACTGAAGCAAACACAGACCTGGCCGAATTTTTATTCAAACACAGAGTTGAAGCAGAAACATGGATCAGGCAAGTTGTCCAGCCAGCAAACAAATTAACAAGAACTTACCCCCTGCACCTGTCAACAACCTCAGCGATTTGTCGCCCTCAGAACATTCAAAACCAACTTGGTTTGAGCTCGCATCACGTCATATTTCTTCTCCTCAAGCTCAATCTCCTCCACTCTTAACCAACAACAAAAGAAAAATTAATTAAATCACACCTCCCCTCAGCTTCAATCAAACCATTTAGTTTTGGAGCATCCAATATAGAAGTTCATGTCTGTTGAATGTTTTACATATAAAATGAGTATCACTAACCTCACTTCAACTACAGCACCAAGAGATTGAAGCCCACGGAGAAAAATATCAACTAGGCGAGCCTCGATATCACACCCACCAGGCAAACCAACCACAGCCTCACCAAACCTAAATTCCAAATGCTAATCTAAATCACATATCAAATTTCACACAGTTCAGATCAAATAGATGGTAAAGGATGCAACAAAACACCTTACATAACACAATTTTTCAACAAATCCACTCAATATCTGCCCAAAAAAAAATGTATACACGGGAGAGAGGATAAGGGATTGGTAAAAAAAAAAACATACACTTGCCCCAGATTCAATGAGTTTTTTCACACAGGAGATCTTTCCATGGGTTCAACAGCCTCTTTGATTTCTTGAGTTGGTTCATCGGAGACCTGAACAGCAATAGAAGCTCCAGCCTTCTTGAAGAAAAACACAAATTATTGAAGAAGATTGAAGAACTTACAGGCACAAGCGATTAGTGACCATCGTGGACAATCAACAGATCAGCGGTGGCGATGTGAGGGGAGATCGAGAGAGCGTGAGAGAGAGATAAAAGATTAGGTTCTGGCTTGGGGGCTTCAGCTCTGGCATTTGACGAGAGAGAATGAGAGAAAGCCTTTGGTCTGTCATTTGGGTTTAGGGCTTCAGCATTAGATTTGGGTGGAATGTGAAGTTTTTAGTTTTAGAGGGAAATAGACAAATTCCAGTGGGAAGTGAAAATTTTAGTAGGAGGGAAATTGCATATTGTGTAAATTGGTTTTTCAAATTTTACTTTTACTTAGCTCACGTTTGACATCCATTCTATTTCTCATTTTTTTTTTCTCTTTCTTCATTTCAACCATACATTCTATCAATAAAATAATATTACACATAAATCCATAAATTCTCCTTACTTTTTAACCATACATTCTTGCATCAATCACTATTCCAAAATCTATTCTTTCCCCAAAATGGATGTCAAACACAAGCTTAGAAAGTTCACCAACAAGTTTTCTATGTTGGTAATTATTTTATTCTTTTATTTAATTTTCCAACGGAAACATTCGTTGGTAAATCAGTTGATAAATATATTTAATTTATTTTTTGTTTTTTACCAACAGATTAGCATCGAAATTTTATCAACGGAAAACATCCGTTGGTAATTCCGACAGTAACTAAATATATAATTTTCAAAAATAATAAAATAATAATTTGTTACTAATTTGTTGTTAATCCGTTGGTAATTGCAACGGAAGATGTCTGTCGCTAAAATTTTGTTACTGTTGCCTCATTTTCTAGTAGTGATGGAACATTGATAACATATAAGCTAAATTGCACCGAGACAAAGGAGAAAACGTTGAAAAGCAAAGAAGAGGAAAGACGCCAAGTTTCTTTTAAATCTGTAGTTGATGAAGGCACTTCAAGCGAAAAAATGAATGATGAAGAACTTGATGATCTAGTTCTTCTTGTCAAGAAGTGGAAAGGTTTTCGCAAAAATCACCGATTTCAAAAGAAAGAAAAAAATGGCGAAAAGAAGAATAGATTCATAAAAAGAAAGCCCTTCAAGTGACATGGGATGAAAGCGATGCTGATGATCGAGATGAAAATGAAAGTCAAGAAGAAACCACCAACATGTGCTTTATGGCAATCGATGATGAGGTAACCCCGTTGAAAAACTCTCATATGATGATTTATTTTCCTCTTATGATGAAATGTTAGAAGAATTTGAAAAGCTCGCCCTTAATCACTCTATTCTTAAAAAAAAAACATAAATTATTAAAGAGTGAAATGGAGAAAATTTTGGAAACCAAGAGGAAACTAACTATGATTCATTATACAAAGAAAATTGCTCTTTAAAGGAAAAAGTAGAAGATTTGACTCAAATTGATCACAAATTTACTCAAGGGAAGAAAATTTTTGATTTAATGCTTGGTGAGCAAAAACGTGTCTTTGATAAATGAGGAATTGGATATAAACCATTTTTGAAACAAAAGTCTTTTAAAAATTTATTTGTTAAAGCTTCCATTTCCACTCCCCCTATTTCAAATGTCACATGTAATTTTTGCAATAAAAATGGACATGTATCTTTTAATTGTTCAATCAAAAAGAGGTTACACTTTGAGAGCAAATATAAGTGGGTTCGAGAATCCACTAGAACTAACTATCAAGGACCCAAGCTTGTATGGGTATCAAAGAACAAAAATTGAATGATTTCTTGTAGGTACCAAAGAAAGTGAAGAAACAAATGTGCAACAAGATGAAGAAGAACCTTCCAAAGAATAAAGTGATTAATCTCTACCTAAGGAATGAAGTCAAACAAAGTACATCATGAACATGCTCAATAAGTTTCAAATGAAAGAGTTGAAATCAATGAACACTCCAATGAGCTCATCAATCAAAATGGATAAAGATGATCACGGTACTTCCATAAATATAACAAAATATCGAGGTATGATCGAATCTTTTCTTTATTTAATTGCAAGTAAACTCGATATTATGTTTAGTATGTGATTATGTGCTTGATCTCAACTTGATTCTCAAGAATCACACTTTAGTGCCATAAAATGAATTTTAGATATCTTAGTGGCATTAAAATATTACGTCTATGATATTCTAAAGACATTCAAAAGTGGGATATTGTATTAAAATTTGTGAATAAGAAAAATCAATTGGCCGATATTCTCATTAAACCTCTAATACTTGAAAGATTTTCATATATTCTAAGAGGTTTGGGAATTATTGATGTATTTGAAGTATGTGACTAAATTGAATTCATACTAAATGCTCTCATATGATTCTACATGCATAATTAGTTGGAATTTATATAAATTTTATTCAAATGAAGAGAGATGATTATACATGCTTCGATATAATATGATTTGAATATATGATTATTGATTTGTAAAAGATAGGGGGAATATGAATTGCATGATAAATTTATAATATATGAATCTTTATCAATATGATATCACAACATTTTTATGGTATGGTTGACATCCTTCTCGTATTTCTTTTTGCTTATGCCAAAAAGGGAAAGATGGATTAGATGATTATGCATGATAGGGAGAATGTTGAAAAGGGGAATATATGTATGCAACTTTATTCCTTATCAATTTGTTTAATTTGTACATTGCACATCATCTTGTTTGTCATAATCAAAAAGGGGAAAATTGTTAACCTATGGTTGATTTCCTCCTCAATGTTTTGATTATAACAAACAAGATTAATATTATTTCTAACAATTGATTTTGAGTAATGATAGTTCAATGCTAAAATCTATCTAGTATTGCCAAAATGAACACATCATAAATCAGACTCAAAATGAATAGCAAAGTGATAGTTAAGCATTCGAGTCAAATAATTCGAGACGAGAGATCAAACTATCAAAATCAAGACTATTAAATCGGGCTCATGAAGAAGGTCAAGATCGAAGTCAAGCATTAAAGCCAAACAATAAAAGAAATTTCGAAGCAAGATCAAAGACTAAACTTTCGAGATCATATGTAAAGGTATAATACTTTGATCTTTAGTAATGAATGACAATAGCTCAAAAATCATTTGGTGCACAAAGTTATTTTCATATCACTTGCATAAAATATTTTTGATCAAAAGTAATATTGATTTTTCAAAGTGATACTGAACTTAGATCACATCTCTTTAAAAAAAAAATCAACAGTCAAAGTCAACGGTCAACGATCAACCGGACGTCCGGTATTTAGCGGACGTTCCGTTACGCCATACCGCCATATCGGACGTCACGTATAGCAGTAACGGTCAGTTTTTTGATCATTCTAATGCAACGACTAGTTGATCATCCGATACGTAGCGGACGTCCTGTTCAGTGCGTCTGGTAGGACAGATTTTTGCTCGTTGCATTGTTATAAATACCACATCTTCTTGCATTCAAAATACACACTTCCAAGAGCATTATAGAGAGGTTCCTTTGAGATAAAGCGTGTGTCTGGAAGAGATTGTCTCAATTCAGAATCAATTTTTGCGTCAAATCAAAAGGCCCACTGACAGCTATCTTGAGAAGTGTGAGCGTGGAAAAAGCACAAAATGGACCATTTAATTCTCAGTGAATTTTGTAAGGTTTGTGTGAGAAATTAAAATGGAGGGCAAACTGGGAAATTGAACTTTAATTGCGCCTGTGTGTCCTGCAAAGTTGTCAGCCTTTTGCAATACAAATTAGGCAACGGTTCTTTTTCAATTAAGCAACGGTCGGAATTAAACTGCATAGTTTTACCAGACACGCCCAAAATATTTAATGTTTACTCTTTATTTTATCTTTATCAACTTATTTGTTTTGGAAAAACTTTTGATTGATTTTATCTTTGAAATTCATTTCCCTTATCAAAGTTTTTCATTTCTCTTTGTGCTTAACTTATTTATATCAATCTTAAAAGAGAAATATATTTTTGAAAAAGTTCTTGGAATTTACATCGTATAAACTTTTCTACTTTGTCATCTTGAAACTTTGATTTATTAAATATAAGTTTTTTTATTATCATAGTCATCAAAGATTTTCTAACATAACACTTGAGCTTCATTCATTACTATCTATTAAAGTGTTAGCCTACTTTTCTTCTGTACTCAACTTTGAATTTATCGTTAATTAAGAAGAGAAGATTTCATTTGTAAAATTCATTTGAATTGTGGGTCGTGTTGAAGTCCCTTAAAGATCAACATTGTATAATGATTGGTGCGCCTTATTATAAGTTACCGTCTGGGGTCATATTGAGGTCCCGTAAAACTCAATAATGTGGGTCGTGTTGAGGTTCCAGAAAGTTCAACGTTGCAAAAAGATCAGTGCTCCTTGGTTGTAAGTCATCGGAAGCGTTGTAAAGGGTTGGATTGCACCATGAGTCAATCAACATAGTGAAAAAGGCTTTACTCGTGTCGGAGAGCTTGGTAACGGGGGACGTAGATCATTGCATTGGATCGAACCTCCATAACATATCATTTGCACTCTCTATCCCTTTTACTTAACGCATTTACTTCGCGCAAATTTACATTGTTCCATTTACGTGTTTACTTGTGTTTAGATTATTTTCTATCATTTGTGTGCTCACTATATTAAAATCTTGAGTGATTAACGAAAAAGTTTTAATAACAAATTCACCCCCCTCTTTGTTAGTTATTCTTAAGCTAACAGACACCAGTTATTTTAGGGACCAATGGCAGAAGCTCCAACTATGGTAAAGGACTTTGTACTCCACTCAGAGGCAGATCTAGCAGAGGGTTGGGCTTGGCTATAGCCCGGCCCCGTCCCAACCCACAAAGTAAGAATATGAATTTTATAATGGGAAAATTAGGCCCACAGCCCTAAAAAAATACATTTTTGATTAATACCCTTCAAACTATAATTACCGTAAATAAGATTATAATTACCGTATTAATTACTTCCAAACCTCAAAATACAGAAAATCCAAATCAAAAGGAGGAAGCCCGTGAATTAGAAAACTCTGAGACACCTTCGTTCCCAATTTTGAATTCTATTCCAATGTTCTTGCAAGGAAAAAACCTCACCCACCACGTGAAGAAGCTGCTTGAACCAACAAAGATGAAGACTCCGAGGCTGAGCCTGAGGCAGGGGTTAGGGCCGAGCACTTTAAGCTTGCTAGTGGGTAATATGAGATCAAGGCCACGCATAGATGTTATGGAACCAGACTAGGCTACTACATGTGTCCATGACAAAGGACAGAGTCTGCGGTGGAGTTCCGAAGCTGAGAGAAACAGAGTAGCCGCTGTAGCTCCGGGGAAAGAGGGGTGTTTTGGTGACTGCAACTCAATGGAGTCCCTCTCACACATCCACCGGACTTGTCAAGTACATCCCATTCACTCTGTGATTTATGAACATATCCATATAAGCACTCACAAATTGGTCTAGTTAGATGAAACAAATGTGACTTATAAAGACATTGTAAATTCCCCAAATCCACAATAATCAAAGCATACCTTTGAACCTGCACCTGTGAATACTCTGTTGGAAATTAATTCCAATTCGGGACTGTGTTTTGAGTTAATATTTTTTTTTATATTGTGTTTGTTGCTATTGTTTAGGAAATAAGTTGGATTTTTCTGTTTTAGATTTGAAGTTGATCTAGTCTATGCAGATTATGCCCACTAAGTGTTTGTTATTATGTGTCAAAGAGTCTTGCAAAAAATTAAGGAGTAGTGCAAATAGAAGATGATGTGACAGTAGATAACACAACTACATGTAAATGGTGAGTTAAGCTTCCCATGTCCATGGACAATGACAGAAAAACAGATGACAGTTCTACATCCCAAAACCTTTCAACGCCAAAATCTATTGAGAGGATTTTATTTTCTGGGAAGCAGATTCCGCGGGGACTTTCTGTGGCATCAATGAATGTTTCAGATGATGCGGAAAAGCGTTCAAAATATAGAAAACATACTGAAACTTTGGCAAAAGAGTTGGTGATGACATCAGATCAAGCATCTATGAAGAATCTACGACTACCTAAAGGATTTGTTTACGTTCCAATTTGATCTCTTCCCAAGGACAAGGAGACAACTCCAGATTCGAGTTCGCAGGAACCAGCAGAACAAAATGGATAGCTTGATTCTTTGGAATCTTAGATGCATTTCTGGATGTCAGAAAATTCTTATTGTGGAATGTTCTCCTTCTTGGCACTAACATGTACAGTGCTTGAGAAAGGCTGGCCGTCGTGTTCATGGTTGGGATGAGGAAGGTTGTACATGCATTGTCTGAATACACTGTAGAGTGGGTTGGGGAAATATTATCATTGTATGTATGAGTGTTTGTCACTCTTTTTTTTTATTTGTGACTTTTTTTTTAAAATTTTCGTCACTTTTTTGGATTTGTCACTTTTTATAAAAAAAAATTGTCACTTTCTGAGTGTGTCACTTTTTTAATCTGTATAACTTCTTTTAATTTGTACCACTTTTTTGAATTCGTCACTTTTTAAAAATTTATCACTTTTTTGAATTTTGTCAATTTTTTTAGTTTTTTTGTTATCTTTTAAGTTTTTTTCACTTTTTAAGAAGATAAAAAAAATGAAATAATATGTTATATTTTCTTAACATAATCAGCATGTGGATTGGCCTGAATGTGGTGATTATTTTAAGAACATGATTATTGGTGCTGCCTAAATGGATGGTACTATTTTGGTATTTGCCACTTTTTTTCTTTTTTCACTTTTTTTGAGTTTGTGTCACTTTTTTTTTTAAAGTAAAAAAGTGACAATTTTATAAAAAAAAGTGACATTGTGTCACTTTTTCATTTTACACAGTATTTTTTACTCCCCAAAAACTTTTCATATGATTTTTCAAAATATCCCTAATTTTTAGGGTATTTTTGTAAGTACCCCGATTATAAATAGATCTGGGCTGAATTTATCTTATGAGGCCCCCAAAAAATTGGAGGCCCTAGGGCCGGCCTTGCTCTACCCCCACATGGGTTCGCCACGAAACCAAGAATTAGTTATGTGAAACGTCGACGTATTAGTCTCCCGCCACAGAACATATACTCCACTCGATCTCCATTTTCACAGTGTTTCACTCTGCCATTTTTGTTGGTGATGCTTTCTTCTAGTTTAACCTGTTCTTAGATACATTTTTTAAATCATTCTCAACTAATGGTTACTAATTTTCGCAGGAACATAATCTGACCGAGGAAGCAAGAAGCAAGGTTTCGGTGAGTACAGAAATTTAAATTGAGTTTGGTTTCTTATTTATGCATTTCTACTCGTTGTTTTATGATTACATTGTAGTAGCAGTGTGTACAGTATGGACGAGGAAAGCAGGCTTGAGGAGAAACTTCAGAGACTGGATAAGGTTTGCATTATTCATTATACCTCAAATCAATCATTCGAACGGATCGAAGAAATCAAAATTTTAATTACTTGTGTTCGTTCAATTTTGTCGAAACGTGAGGGCGAGTGAGTAATTTCTGGAATATATATATATATATAGAACTATCCAGGTTGATTGAGCCCAAAACAATAGTATTTTCACCAAAATTCAGTTTACTCGTGTTTGATGCCTTTGATAAATATGAAAATCTCCATTTAACTGAAACCACTGGTTATTAGAGGGTTCCAGACAGAGATGACTGATTCACCATCGGCAAATATACCTCCATTTCTAATTCCTTACACAATTTGGGCATTAGGAATTAACGCATTTCTAGCATCTCTTTTACCATTTTCTCCACCTTAGTCTTCTGTACATATGGGCACCGGGACTTGTCCTTTATGGTAAGATTATTCAATTGTCTATAAACCACACAAAACCTCCAGGAACCGTCCTTCTTAACTATTAACACCGGCGAGGCAAATGGACTATAACTCTGCTGTATAACCCCACTTTCTAGCATCTCTTTTACCATTTTCTCCACCTTAGTCTTCTGTACATGTGGGCACCTGTAGGTTCAAATTTTAGAAGGTTGTGCACCCTCCTTAAGAGGGATGTGATGATCATAAGACATATTTGGAGGAAGTCCATCAGGTTTTGCAAATATATCCATAAACTCATCAACCAATGATAGCACCTCAACTGGCGTATGGTCTAACTCCTCTTCTTCCATGGCATATAATTGAGCTAGGAAGCCATACTATTGCTTACTGCACCATTGTTTAAGTTCTTTTCCTGTCTATCATGACAAATTCTCCTTGACAATCCTCCCGCATTAATTCCACCTTCTTCCCATCATGGTGAAATTTAATGTTCCTGTTTTTGAAATTACATATCATAGGACCAATTTGACTTTCAACGATGAAGCTATGTGTACTTCCACTATCAATGAGTATAGAGACATTTCCCTTCTTAATAAGGACAGGAATTCATGTTGTCCTATTACTAATACTTCCAGCCAATGCATTAACAGAAATCTCCATGATTTCTTCTGGGTCATCATCGGCATCTCTCTTATCCATGAATTCCTTAGGCACATGATCTTCTTTCCTCCTCATCCACTAATATGAAATTTAGCATCCTATTTTTGCACATATGCCCAGGGGTGTATTTTCCATCACACTCGTAGCAAAGTCCCAAACTCCTTTTGGTTTGGTAATCCGTGGGGGTAATGGCTTTAAATTTCATGGGGTGTTTTTGGTTTTTAAAGGATGAGCCAGGTTGGGAGGTAGTTTTTTGGCTAGTGTCTGGTTTTTTAAGTGACTGAGGGTTCCAGTTGGTGGGGCTATATGGTTTAGATGGCTTTTGAACTTTGTTGAGGGCTGCAGTGGTGGTATCCTAGTAAAGAGGCTATTTCAACGGCTTGTGTTATAGAGATAGGTTTGATGATTTTAACTTCTGTGTATATACTATAATATACATCTTATGTATGAAATGTCAATTAGTTCTTGTTTCTATCAGATTATGCTTCTGTTTTTCATTTATCCAAATAAATTCCATCAATGACATTGTTGATGATGATGATGTTGGTCCATTTGACTCTAGGACTGGAAAACCCAAGGATCAGCAAAACAATCTGTGATGTTATTGTTCAGTTTTCTAATTTCTTATGAGTTAACTTGTTAGTCATGGAAAGAAAAAGTTGAACTTCTAGTTCAATTAAATGGGAAATTATGCATTCTCTATTCATTATTTTCATATAAAGTTTTCTTCTACTAAAGTTCATTACCGCTAGGCCAAGAGATGGTTAACTTGATATACATTATTTTATGTTAATGCCTTTTGAAGTCAGAGAGAATTAGATGAAATGAGATAATCTTTAATTAGGAATTTATTATACTATAAATCATTTCGTCTTGCGCAGAAAATTGAAATCACATTTGCCAAGAAGGAGAAAGTAATTGCTGAGAGGGAGAAAGTAATTTCCATGGAGGAGAAAGTAATTGCAGAGAAGGAGAAAGTACTTGCCGAGAAGGAGAAAGTAATTGCTGAGGAGGAGAAACTAAGTGCCGAGGAGGAGAAACTAATTGCTAAGGAGGAGAAACTAACTGCCAAGAAGGAAAAAGTAATTGCCAAGCTCGAAGCATTTAAGAAACTAAAGCAGTCAGAGCTAAAGAAATCAAAGGTACATTTGATTATAAGCTTTCAAATTTTATTTTAATGCATTATTTTTAAGTTAATATATTAATTATCTTTATGTTCGTATAAAAACTCAAGGGAAAGG
The DNA here is from genome assembly GCA_035079005.1 of Fraxinus americana. Lineage (NCBI taxonomy): Eukaryota > Viridiplantae > Streptophyta > Magnoliopsida > Lamiales > Oleaceae > Fraxinus > Fraxinus americana. Next base: position 150,631 of record JAVHZT010000089.1, on the reverse strand, counting down.
AAGCGCTACGGGACCCGATGGCTCGGAAAAGGAAGTGAGATAACAAATTTACATAAATAAAATGATTTGTTAATATTTCATTTGCAAGTGACATATAATTCGACTCTTTGTATACAATTGAAGGAGGGTGGAGCATCCATACATTGGCTTTGTCTTGAACGATCTTCGAAATGAAAAGAAGGTTTGACGTATTGCTGTTTTTAGAAGTTTAAACATTTTTTTTCAGTTTCATTACATTAAAAATCAATTCCGTGATGCAGAAAGTTGAAGAGTTCAAAGTGTCAAAGCATCTTCGTTCCGGTTTACCGGTTAATGACTGGTAAATTATTGATCTCTATGCTGCATATTTTATCTTATGAAACTGCTAGAAGGATATTTAGCATGGTTATTTTACATTGTGAAGACAATGTCCGAAATAATCAAGAAAACTTTATTTTTGAAGAGAATCTATTCAATCAAAAGTATTCTTATGTATATGTTGTCATGTTTGAACATAATTCGTGGCTCATAAAAGATGGATTGCATTAAGGAAAAAAAAATGGACTATCCTGTTTCCTACTCAATTCTCTGTTACAGATGTGTTGCTACATTTAATGCAAAATAATCAACCTTAGCCCAAAATTATAGCTAGCAACTTATTTTGTTCATCAATTGCTTAACCATTTTCAGGAAGAGAAAGAGAACCATCAAAAATCTTAAGAGCAGTGAGCGAAAAGTGAAAGAATTAGAGTTGGAATATCAACGCTTGGCTTTCCCTAGAGTTTCTGCTGGTAATGTTTAGCTTAATTCATTTTATTTGATTATGAAATGTAACATTTTACTGATTTGAACTTATCAAGCAGGGGAAGATGCGCAACTGCGCGAGGATGATTCCTAATACTACAAGCGGGCTAGCTTTAGATTTACTGTTTTTCGTCGTAAAATTTCTAACGAACTGTTCAAAATCATTGATGTTTCGTTATTTGTCAATATTGACTATTAATACATGTATCTAACTAAAATTGGATCCTAGTCATCATACTCCATGGCTCGTGTTGCTAAATGATTTGCCTAGGTGGAATACACCGGTCCACTCTTATAATTGAAATGTAGTTGTTTACTATCTAAAAATGAAAAAAAGAAGTATAGTTGTAACTAATTATATAATTTTTCAATGAGCCGAGATTTGATTTCCGTTATATCGAAACTCGTTGACTTTTCTCAAATTGATTTTCCATCACATTTTTAAAATAAAATATTTTGCGCGTAAACCTAAAGATTTTCTACTTTTTAACAACAGATTCTTAAAAAATTCACTATTACAAAACTTATTTTGTTGAAATACAATTGGTTATGATTTTTTTAGTTCATAAAAAGTTAGAGATATTGAGATAAATGTATTAAAATTGTTACTGAAATATTTTAATTGTTGTAATTCAAATATTATAACGTGTGCTAGTTTACTAATTTATTTATTTTTTTAAATTAAAATTAGGTTATTTTGATTTTTTGAGAACTGTTAGCATATTATTTCTTCATTGACATTAATCAATTAAAAGTCTTCAAATCAGAAGTCGCATTAAACAAGTTATACGGTTTTCATCAAAATTGAAACTAGAAAATGTTGTTGGGAAATTTAGGGGAAATTAAGCTCCATACTCTAAAAAGTAACCCAAGTAGATTAATACCCTAAACTAATTAAACATCACATAAACCCGTATTAATTACGTCCTAAATTAAAACAAAACCCCAAAATCCTAAAATCTCCCAATTGAGAGAACAGAGACCCCAAACACCGTGCACGCCACTACAACAGCTGCAATGACACCGCTGCAACAACGCTGATGACATTGCGCCATCTGGTCCATGTTCCTGCTTTTGGCGTTTTGGCTGACGAGCTGATGATAGATTGGGTTTTGGTCGACTACGTGTGTAGCGATAGGGAAACCATTGAACTGATGCGTACGACTGAGGTGCCAAGACCAGGGTGGTTGGGATCTGAGGTTGATTTAAGCTGCTTGCTGCAAATATTTTCTCATGCTATATGGAAAGACTTGCTCTAAATGCATTGTATGAGTGCTATCGAGAAAATGGATTTCTCGAAAAAAATTGGGCTTCAAACCACCCACAAAAATTGGAAGTCAAGATAAAATACTTACAGATGCCTTCAACAAAAGAACAATGAAAGTAACGAAATTGCTGAAGGGTTAATTATCAAATTATGAACTTTTTCTACGGGTTGGGCATTTATAATTGCTGAGTTTTCAAATAAAATTACTTTCTATTGAGGTAATGGCTATGGCCGCTATTGTTCATCATCTTGTTGCTCTGTCTCTAAAGATTCAAGTTCAGCATGTGGTTTGTGGAATGCTTCATTTCCATTTGATGAAATGTCTAGCTAGGAATTTTCTGTTTTTGCATTGTCAAACTTCTGATAGTTTAAAAGGTTTGATTTGCGTATTATCTGTGGAGGGCAAGTTGTTGATTGAATTGATTGTAGTTGAAGCAAAAAAAATGGTTTTATGAAAAATCGAGATGGTATAATTGAAGAGAATGGGAAAGTTGGGTGATTTTGAGGTCTGGAAATGACATAGATGCAAATATTTCGTTTCTTGGTATTATCTACTTCATAGCAGAGGTCCACGAACCTATGTATTGTGGTATCGTCCACTATATCGCGCTTTTAGGTCAGTGGTGTTGTCTTTGCAGACGAACATAATTTCACTAAACAATAGCTTTTATTTAGTTAGTTTTTGGTAGGTATTGGAGAAATAAGGTAGAAATGGTTTTGGAGCCTTGGATATTGGAGAGGTTGTGGTGGAGAAGGATAAGTGGTTGTAGAGTGGTTGAAGTTGTATAAAATGATATAATTTAAGGTCTTGACTAGTGCTACTTTTTTTTTTTTTTGTCACTGTTTTAGTGTTTGTCAATTTTTTGAATACGTCCATGTTTGAGTTCATTTTTCTTTTGTTTTATGGGTATATTTTTTTGTATTTAGGCTTTGGTCTGCTAGTAATAATAGTAGTGGTGACGGAGAAAGCGGATGAATAGTGGTTGTGTAAACAGTTGAGTTGGTAGATAACGGTGGTGATAAATTGATTTAAAGATACTTGACGTTTTGATTGGTGTTTTGTCACTTTTTTTAATTTTGTCACATTTTTAATTTTTATCACTTTTTAGTGTGTCACTGTTTTAAAATTTCCATCACTTTTTTTGAATATTGTTACTTTGTAATAAAAGTGACATTCACCTGTTAATGAAAGTGATATTATATGTCATTTTTTAATTAAAAAGTGACATTATACTTAACTTTTTATTAAAAAGTGATACAATGTCTCTTTTATTAAAAAGTGATACAATTCACCCAAAAAAGTTATCAGTGTTTCTTCACTTTTTTGAGTTTTTATCTTTAAAAAAAAAAATTCCTTCACTTTATTGAATTGATTCCAAAGTTTTGATTGGTGTTTTGTCATATTTTTTAGTCGTCACTTTATTAAACTGATTCTAAGGTTTTGATTGGTGTTTTGCTACTTTTTGAATGCTTATCACTTTTTGGAATTTTTGCGCCTTTTTATAATGTTTGTCACTTTTTTCCATTCACTTTCTTAAAATTTTTGTCACTTTTTTTAGTAACAAACATTAATTTAAATTGTGACCGAAATATAATATGTGACTAATTAAATCGTTAATTTGTGATCAAAATATTTAGATTTGTGACCTTCATATATTTAATTATTTAAATCATAAATAAATTTTAATTTGTATTTGATTTTTGAAATTTGAAACATTTGTATTTAGTTTTGAAAATACTTAACCTCTTATTTATGATTTTTTTTCCCAAAAATTTATGCTCCCTGAATAAATGGGCCGCCTTGAGGGATCCACTTAGTTAAAGCAAGATTTAGCCTAGTCCCGTTGTTTGGTTTTGTTTTTGTGGTAATTACACAAAAACATACTTTAAGTATTAAACCTTCTAAAATCAGATTGGAAGTTTAATATTTCCAAAATCAGATATTTTTAATTAGATACAAATTATAATTATATAATTAAATATTAATTATAAAATATTCATCCCAATTAATATCATCTAAAAACAAACCCTGAATACATTTCTCTCTCTTTACCGCACCTATTCACTCCCACTGCACCGCCACCATGCCGAGATGCGTCTCCCGCCAGAGGAGACATCTCCAGCAACCGATGACGAAGGCAGTCGCTGTTGAGAACGGAGATGCTACAGTCCGTCTTCTTTCCTTCCAAACTGAGCTCACTTCTTTCCGAATCGCCTATCATTAAGATGTTGAACACGTAATCAATTTTGAAATTGAAATCTCCTCTGTGGATCCGGCGGTTGGGGTGGATTTGGCATGGGTTTGGTTTGGTGTGGTGTTTTAAATGGCGGCGGCGGCTATGGATGTGGTTCCGGCGGTGTGGTGTTTTGTAGTGAAAATGGTGATTTTATTGGTGGTTTTGTTGGTGAGGAGGAGGACGATCTGATGGATTTTGTTCCATTGATGAGAAGAAAAATAGGAAAATTTTGCACCAACCATTGTTTCCAGCAAGTTCAGCACCTCCTCCTGAATCAGTTGTCACTCAACCATCCAAGCCAGCAAAGAAAGTGGCAATTGCGATATCAGTTGGGATTGTCACTTTGGGAATGTTTTCGGCACTCATTCTATCTCTACAAACACAGAGTGAAACATCCTGATGTTTCGCAAAAGCTTGTTAGTGGTAATTCATCCGGTGGTTTTGAGATCCATTTTTTTTTTTCATTCAACGCAGCGAGGTTGAATTGGTCTGGGATGCAAATTGTTGGTTTGGAGTTTGGTGAATATGATGGTGTTAAAACGAGGATGAAAGCTGTAGTAGAATGGTAGAATTGTGTGTATGTTTCGTCGGGGTTTTTGATGTGTTGGATGTCGTTGGGTTCTGTGGATTCTGTGGTGGGGGGTGGTGTAAACGGAGATGGTGGTGGTGGTAGTAGTGTATGTTGCGGGTTTGGTGGTGATTCGTGACTAATATCGGTGGTGGATCGCGATCGGTGGTGGGGCTGAATTAACATGTGACTAATAAATTTGAAAATATGTGATTGATAGATAAAAATTATCATGTTATCAATCATTATAAACAAACAATCATGCATTGTGACTTGTGACTTGGCCTGTGACTCTTGACTTGTGACCTGAGCTGCGACTTGTGATATGGGCTGTGACTCTTGACTTGTGACTTGTGACCTGAGCTGTGACTTGTAACATGGAATGTGACTTGTGATTTGTGACTTGTGACCTGGGTTGTGACCGTAAAAAAAACATGTCAATTGTACAAAAAAAATATAGCGGAACAGTCGCCGGAAAAATCGACGTCGGAATCGGAGTAGTCGCCAAAACGGTCGTCGAAAAGTTCGCCGGAGTAGGACGGTGATCGGAACGGTCGTCGGAGCGGTAGAGGTGGTGAAGGTGGGATGGGTTAATTATATTATATTAGAATTAAATATTTAATAATAAATTAATTTAATAATTCATTATTTCATAAATAAAAATTTAAAATTTTTTAATAAAAATCCGATTTTGAAAATTTCAAACTTGTTTTCTTATTTTTGAAATAGGCTAAACTTACTCTCTTGAATAGGTAATCTTCCCTTTGTTTTTTGAGAAATTATAAAAAATCAGGGGTTTAAATATTGTTTTTTAAAATTCAGGTCTAATGTTTATTTATTCTAAAATCAGGTAAAATATAAAATCCCTAATTCATAACCCTAATTCACTAATTCTCCACTCTATTTCTCGTCATTCGTCTCTCTCTCTCTCTCTATCACTCCCTGAAGCGGCGCTGTAGTGGCCAGCCGGCCGGACGAAGGTGTTACATCGGCCGGCGACGCTTCACTCATCAGTCTTTCTCTCTATCAGTCTCTCTCTCTCTGGCAATCGCTCTAGCACTCATCACTCATCACACACACCCAATCACCAGCAATCGCTCTAGCACTCATCAGTCGCGACGGCAATCGCTCTAGCACTCATCAGTCGCGACGTCAATCGCTCCGTCTTTTTGGTTTTTTTTTTTTTAATGGTTGTGAGTTTGAGATTGGAGATGGTGTTGGTGGTGTGGCAGTTGGGTGTGTGTGTGTGTGTGCAATGGAGTTGTGGTGGTGGTGTATAAGGTGCTGCGGTGGTGAGATGCCGGTGATGGTAGTGAGAAAATATCAAATCAGGATGTGATAGGTGGCAGTGGTTATTAGGTGCTGTGGTGGTGAAATCTGCTTGGGATGTGGTAGTGGCGGTCGATTGTCACAGTGGCAGGGGAGGTTGACTGTGGTGATGGTGACTGTGACCCTGTATGTGACCCAATTTTTGGTGTATGTGACCTAAAAAAAATTATGTGACCAACCATCCGGCAATCTGTGACCTTAAAAAAAATCTGTGACCAACCATCCGGTAATCTGTGACCTAAAAAAAAATCTATGACCAACTAATTTGGAAATTTATGACTGTGTGACCTATAAATTTTGATCTGTGACCAACTAATTTTGAAATCTGTGACCAACGAACTAATTGTGACCTAAAATTTTTTTGAGCTGTGACCATAAAATAATCTGTGACGTATAAAAATTATTATTTGCGACTGAAAAATAGTATGTGACTAATTAAATTATAAATATGTGATTGGAATGACTGCCGGAATAGTCGCCGGAATCGGAGCAGTCGTCGGAATGGTCGCCGGAGATGAGTGGTCGCCGGAGATGAGTGGTGGTCGAAATGGTAGCCGGAATAGTCCCCGGAGCAGTATGGGGTGCATATGGGGTGAGTTTATTATATTATATTATATTTAAAAAAAAAAAACCCGATTTTTGAATTTTCAAACTATAAACATGATTTTTTGAATTGGTGTAAACTAAACACCTCATTTATGAATTTTTCCCTTGTTTTTTTACCTACTAATTAGATAGTCCAAAGCCCAATATGAATCAAAAGTCCTGAATCCGTTTCTCACTATTTTTGAAGGATATTTAGAAGACATAAGATTACAAGACACGACGTATATATTCTAGGGCAAGTTAACCATTTTGAAATAACTAAATTCTATTTTTATTTATTTTATTTTATTTAGCTACTGTTTGACGCCCTATAATTTAAAACTCATTTTTATATTCATTTTTAATCACACGTACACACAATAAAATATTTTGCACGTTAATTCAAAAAATTTCTCTATTTTTTAACCACACATTCTTAATTTTTTTTTATAAAAAAAAATTACTATTTAAAACGTCATTTTTCTCCAATGTCTTTTATAATGACCATCAAACAAGAGCCGAACATAAATAAATTTAATAGATTAATTAATAGTATTATGTCTCACATATTTGAATCATAATACAAAAACCCTATATTGGTGACTTTGGTATCAGCCTAGGTAATAATAATAATAATAATATAACAGCTTGTTTAGTAGGGATTTTTTGGGGGAAGAATTGATTTTGAATAGTGATATGATGGAAAATGTGTAGTTGAAAAAGAAGAAAAAATTATTGATGTGATGAAAAATATTATTTTATTGAAAAATATGTGGTTGAAAATGAGAATTGATTTACTGTAGAAAATGAGAATCCATACCATACCAAACAGGCCCTAAGTCTTTTAACGTAGAATAGAAGTCGCATTGAACAACATATGCGATTTAGATTCCTACCACTACCAGGAACCAACCATCCTTATATAAGACTCCAAATCTCTGAGGAAGCTTGTCCTCACCATTGCAGCAGCCGGTCAAATTGCTCCTCATAACCACCCAATCTGTTTCTTCTCCATTCTTTAACCGAAATAAGGTAATAATATTTTCTTTCCTTTTCTTTTGGAGAAAAACATAAAATTCATAGATTATTTAATAGCCTTCTGTTTCACATATTTGAATCATAATACAAAAACCCTAAATTGGTGAATTGGGTAACTGCTTTGGTACCCTGATAACCAACCTAACATCCTTCTGAATTTTGTGTAATTTTTTTCCTTCCTTTCTGCCCTGGGACCGAACTTTTTTAGTTCTGACTAAACAACAATCAGTATCGAATTTTTATTCAGCATGTAAATTTGTTTTTTTTCTAATTGCAGGGGGGGGGGGGGGGGCGGAGGATTCTGTGGAATTCTAGATTTTTTCTATTACAGTTTGCAATAACTCCTTGACAAGATCCTTTCTTTAAGTTTGATTTTTAAAGTGAAACTTTGTTACAGATTATGGCAATGTCGTCTCTAAGGAAACATATTCACAAGGATTATATCAAGCGCGCACAAGCCTATAATCAAAAGAAGCAGGCTTTACAGGTAATTTTTTTTTGAATTCTGTATTTGAGTTCGGGCTTCAAATCCTCTTTCTAGTTTCTATTTGTTGTAAGTCACAATGTCCCTGCAGAAACTTAAACGAAAGGCAGCATTGAGGAACCCAGATGAGTTTTATTTGCAGAGGATCAAAACAAAAAAAATTGGTGTATTCTACAAGCTAAAGTGAGATAACAATTTCTCTAATTGCTATTTCCTTATCTATTTCTTTAAAAGAAAAAAAAAAATCATTCGCATTTTAATTGGACCTCACTTGTTGTAGGAGACGGACAAATAAGTACCCAGAAGATGATCTGGAATATATTTTGCTGAAAAAGGTTTGATTTGTTTAGATTTTTATTTACTTTAACCCATTCTACTTAAGTCCCATTGTCAGTCTTGAGACGATTGCCTGTGAGATACTATATATTTTTATTTACTTTAAGCGTCACCCATTCTACTTAAGTCCCCATTCTGGTTATTAGTCTTGAAACGATTTCCTGTGATATATTTTCAATGAACTCATGATCATGTGATGCTTCCATAATATACAAAATGATTAGCTTGTCATGGCTAACGCTTCCATTGTTACATTTTCTTCTTATCTTACTTGTTCTATTATGGACCCAAAAGTAAAAGAAAACTTGCAAACATAGAAACTTTCATCATCAATCTTTTAATCTAGATGTGTAAAATCATTCTACAGTTGCACCTAATTTGTTTCATCTACAAAATCTGCAATCTTGACCCTATAGCTTGAGTTATGTAAACTCGATTGCAACATCTATAGTTGTGTTGTTGCAGAACTTGTATGATGGTTTGCAGTGATACTATCTTTTTAAAGGTTGTCTCATGGTGCAATTGGTGTGTTGTTTTGGCGGGATAGGAGCAATTTCCTTTCTTTGAGCTATCATAATGGGATTGTTATCTTCCCCACCACCAATATTATCCTCCCGAGGCTCAATTTAATATCTTGAATTCTAGGATGCTATTGATACAGTTTAATTCAGTGCTGGAACTATGGGAATGAGTGATAATTTGAAGTGGTAGAACTGACTGAATTCTGTAAACTCAAGAGAACATTTGAAGAGATTCATTATACTTTGTTGTGTGAGACAGGAAATTAAAGAAATAGATGTGGAATTGGAAGAGGTAAATCTTGAGCAGAAAGAGGTAAATCTGGAGCTGAAACAGGTAAATCTGGAGCTGGAAGAGGTAAATTTGAAGCAGAAAGAGGTAAATCTGGAGCTGGAAGAGGTAAATCTGAAGCAGAAAGAGTTAAATCTGAAACTGAAAGAGGTAAATCTTCAGCTAGAAGGGGTAAATCTTGAGCGGAAAGAGGTAAATTTGGAGCTGGAAGAGGTAAATCTGGAGTTGGAAGAAATAAATGCCGATATTGAAGTCATGACGAGCGAAGCAGAAGAATTGAGGAAATTATTATATGATTTACGGGTACAGTTCCAACCCCATGTTTGCTTAGATGGAATTTGAACTTTACGATTTATAGCTGATAGTAGTTCAGGTTCAAATTGTGCAAAAACTTTTTTCCAAAAAGAAAAAAGATTCAATTTTTTACATTAATGTTAATTCCTTGCAGAAACACAAGGAAAATGCAACGGTCGAGAACCCAAATCAATTTATCGATGATGGAGTCCTTACGGAAACTCAAGGGATAGGTGGCTCTTAGACAGTAGGAGCATCTAATAACTTTGAAGTAATACTATTATTTTGTGTTGTTTTGAACTATTATTTATCTAAACTCTTTGGTTTTACAGTTTGATTCTTTCTAGTGTAAACATGTTACAAAACATGCATAAATTGACTTAATTCTAGGGGCTTTGATTCATAGTTTATTTATTTCTCATTTTTTTACATATTATGAGAATTATCGTTGTGCTTTAGACTTTTTCTTTTTACAAAAGTATATGTGATTTTCGACTTAAAAGCTAAATATTGTCAGTATATAAATAAATAAATAAATAAAACATATATTTCATGTGGATAATTTTTTAAAAGAGGTTATAATCTGATCGAAATATACCCCAAGTTATCACCCAAGTGTTGCTCAACTCTAACGAAGAAAATATTCATAATACTTGCTAAGATAATATCTATCCATGCTCGCCATTTCATTTAAAAATAAATAAATACTTGCTTCGAATATTCTTGAATGTTAGAATGTCATAGTGATGAGAACCCCGTAGCAACGGTAACTACGAAACCCACAACTAAATTGATGCGGAACCCAAGAACGTCAATTAGATCCGATTATAGATCCAATTTTGGACTTGAACTTAACGAAGTGAACCAAAAAACTCAACGATAACAAAGATGCGTTGAACCCTTTGACTACACAATGAAAAACCCATGATCCAATAATTTGAACGTCACAAGATTTAGATATTGATAAGTTCGATTGATTGTTCAATGAAGAACAAAGAAAGCAATAGCCTCTCAATGATAATTTGTCATAAGTCCTAATACAATGAAAGTTTTTGATATTTATACCAAACCCTAAAAACTAGGTAAAAATGTGCATAATCTCATAAATAAGGTAAGAGATTGACTAAACATAGAATTCTAGCAATTATGAAAAATTCACGGAAAAAGAAATTTTCTAGCAGATTTTTACCATATGCGATTGCATAGGCTTATCCTATGCGGTCGCATAGGCCAAGCCTTCAACTTCAATTTGGTCTCGGGTTACATGCACGCGACCGCATGCTTAGTTTCACTATGCGGTCGCATAGTGGAACTTTTGGCCTCCATCTTCAGTTGCTTGAATCAAGTTCATCTATCCCGATTCCGGCCTCGACCCCAACATGGAACTTGCTCCATTCTTCGTCACGATCGCCATATCGACAACCGTAGCTTGAACAAGCAATGTCATCGCTTCTTGCACTCGTTTTGCCCTCGATCGAGTCATCGGTCCTTCGTCAACTATCAATGGATCTTTCCCCGGACTTTTCATCTTTCCAATGGAACCTTAGTTCATATCATCCCCTCCCTCTTCAAAAGGATTCGTCCTCAAATCTGCACCTGCATCAAACAGAGATAGATCAGCAACATTAAATGTAGCTGAAACGTTATACTCACATGGGAGATCTACTGTGTAGGCATTATCGTTGATCTTCTCGATGACCTAAAATAGACCATCCCCACGTGGATGCAATTTAGACTTCCTCTAATCCAGAAAGCACTCTTTTTTGAAATGCACCCAAACTCAATCCTCTGGTTCAAATGTCACGCGCCTTCTACCTTTGTTTGCTTTTGTTGCTACGAGCTTACTCTTCTATTCAATTTGCTTCCTGACCTTCTTATGCAGTGACTTTACCAACTCAGCTTTTCGCTTACCATCTAAGCTGCCTCGTTCATTTATAGCAAAGGCAACAAATCCAAAGGTGTTAGTGGATTAAACACATAAACAACTTCAAACGGTGAAAACGAAGTAGTAGAGTGCACAGCTTTATTAAAAGCAAATTCAATAAAAGGTAAATACTCTTCCCAACTTTTCAAGTTCTTATTGATTGCCGTACAAAACAATTGAGTTATGGTTCTATTAACTACTTCAGTTTTCTCATCGGTTTGTGGATGACAAGTGGTAGAAAACAACAATTTAGTGCCTAACTTATTCCACAAAACATGTCAAAAATGACTCAAAAACTTAATATCTTGATCTAACACTATGCTCATAGGGACCCCATGCAAACGTACTATCTCCTTAAAGAACAAATCTGCAATATTGGTGGCATCATCGGTTTTGTGACATAGTATAAAGTGCGCCATTTTACTAAACATATCCACCACAACAAATATTGAATCTCGACCCCTTTTTGTCCTAGGTAAACCCAACACAAAATCTATTGAAATATCCACCCAATGTTTAGTATGTGTAGACAAAGGAGTATACAACCCATGAGGCAAAACTTTAGACTTAACCTATTTACAAGTTATGCATTTTCCACAAACAGGTTCTACATCACTTCTCATTTTAGGCCAATAAAAATGTTTCCCTATATGTCTAAAGTCTTTTGTACCCTAAAATGACACTAAACCCCCCATCGTGTGCTTCTCTCACCAACAATTCACGAATAGAACAATTTGAAATACACAACTTATTTTTCCTAAACAAATACCCCTTATGCTTATAAAATTTATCGATAGCCCTCTTATTGTATGATTCATAAATGTTAGAGAAATCAAGGTCACTCATGTACATGCCTTTAATGTGTTCAAAGCCAAGTAAACGTGCACTTAAAGAATTTAGAAGCACATACCTTCGAGATAACGCATCCGCAACCACATTTTCCTTACGTTGTTTATACTAGATGACATAGGGAAATGACTCTATAAATTCCATCCACCTCGCGTGCCTTTTGTTCAACTTACCTTGACCCTGCAAGTGCTTCAATGACTCGTGATCGGTGTGTATCACGAACTCTTTAGGCCACAAGTAGTGCTGTCAAGTCTCCAATGCTCGAACAAGCGAGTACAACTCCTTGTCGTATGTAGGATAGTTCAAAGTAGCCCCATTCAGGATTTCACTGAAATATGCTATAGGCCTACGATCCTGAATTGACACTGCTCCAATACCTATTCCTAATGCATCACACTCAATCTTGAATGTTTTGTTAAAGTTAGGTAATGCCAACATGGGTGCCTTATATAATCTATCCTTGATAGTATTAAATGCACGTTCTTGTGCATCACCCCAATGAAAATATACGCTCTTCTTAACAAATTTAGTGAGTGGTGTAGTGATTGTGATAAAATCCTTTACAAACCGCCAATAAAAACTAGTCGGCTCATGGAAACTCCTAACTTCAGTTATGCTCTTAGGTGTTGGCCAATCTTTTATGACTTTAATTTTTTCTTCATCCACTTCTACCCCATTAGCCCCAACCACAAATCCTAGAAAGATAACATTTTTCATGCAAAAAGTATACTTTTTAAAATATGCATACAGTTGTTCTTTCCTCAGCACTACAAGCACACAACTTAAATGTTCCAAATGCTCATCTAGGGTCTTGCAATAGATTAAGATGCCATCAAAATAAACCACAACAAATTTTCTTATGAAAGCACACAAAACATGGTTCATCAATCGCATAAAGGTGTTTGGTGCATTAGTGAGACCAAACGGCATAACCAACCACTCATACAATTCATATTTAGTTTTAAATACCGTTTTCCATTCATCACCCTCCCGCATACGAATTGATGGTACCCACTTTTAAGGTCAATCTTACTAAAAATACAAGCACCATGCAACTCATCTAGCATATCATCTAGCCTAGGTATAGGGTAAGGATACTATACCGTTACATTGTTGATAGCCCTGCAGTCCACGCACATCCTTCTTTGGCACCAGTAGGACATGTACAACACATGGGCTCATGCTCTCCCTCACGTAACATTTGTTCATCAACTCCTCCACTTGCCTTTGAAGCTCATTTGTCTCCTCGGGATTGTTTCAGTAGGCGGGTCAGTTTGGAATGATAGCTCCAGTTATGAAGTCAATTTGGTGCTCAATACCTCGAATTGGTGGTAGTCAACTTGGCATGTCTTCTGGACACACATCTTCAAACTCCTGCAACAAGGACTTAACCAAACTGGGGAGGGGTATGTGAGATTCCTCGAAGTTGAGGAGAGACTCCTTGTTACCAACAACAACATTTGACTTTTATCAATCAAAGACTTTTTTAATTCACTCCCCATTACAAAGAAGTTTGCTTTTGGCTTTTCTCTCCTCTCAATTGGCTCTTTTTCTCTCCTCTCTTGTGGCACCTCTATCCTTTTCCCTCTCAGCCACCTCGCCATTTTCTCTCTTACTAATTAACTCACAGTTTTCTTTCTTCTCACGTGGCCTCCCTCTCCTTTTCCACTTTCGGCCACCTCGCTATTTTTTCTCTTTTTTTGCCGACTCTTTTGCTCTTCTCTCTTCCTTATTTCTCAATTTAACTTGGTCTTCATAAACTTGTGCCCGTGTTAATAGCGCAAGAGTAATAGACCTCCCCTCCTTGACAAAGCTATACTGGTTCATATATCTATCATATGTAACTCTCCTATCATACTGTCATGACCTTCCCAAAAAAATATGACTTGCTTGCATAAGAACCACATCACATACAACCTTGTCACTATAACTCCCAATTGAGAAATCAATCAACACCCGTTTATTCACCATAACTTCTCCACGCTCATTCAACCATTGTAATTTATAAGGCCTAGGGTGTTTAAACAATACTAAACCCAATTTTTCAACTAAGGTCGTACTAGCTACATTTGTGCAACTTTCACCGTTAATGATTAGACTAATACCTTATCGTGGACGTGACACTGGGTGTGGAATATGTTTTCTCGCTGTTGCTCAGTATCATCCGCCTTGACTTCAGTGTTAAGAGCTCTCATTGTGACCAGCAGCTCACCAACAGCAAATTCCACTTTTCCTTCTCCATCAACCTCCTCCAATGCTGGCATATCGTCATACTCTCCTTTACTCTCACTCACCGCCTCTCTGTCATCCCGTAGAATCACTAACCTTTTGTTAGGACACTAAGATACAATGTGCACCGTTCCCAAACACCGAAAACATTTTATGTCCCTACTCCTTGATTGCTTTGACTCCATTTTGGGTGGGTTTTGCTAACACTTTCTTCATTTCCCCTCTGCATTTCTGTCCTTCCTTTAACTACTGCTTCATTCACCTTATTACCTTCCCACTGCGACTTCTAGTTTGGGTTAGAAGACGAAGTGTTCACCGACTGCCTTGCAATCCCCTTCCTCTTCAACTGTCTTTCCACTTTCATGGCTACATGCAACATATCTTCCAACTCCACATAATACTGTAACTCCACCACATTAGCTATCTCTTTATTCAACCCATTCAAGAACCTAGCCATGGTAGCTTCTCGATATTCCTCTACATTTGCCCTAATCATCAAGATCTCCATCTCCTATGATAATCTTCTACACTCTTCGACCCCTGACACAAATTCTGCAGTTTTTGAAGGAGCTCCCTGTAGTAATGATCAGGTACAAATCGTTTTCTCATCACCGCCTCCAATTCATCCCAAGTATTTATAGGCATCTCCCGATTCCGACGCCGTGAAGTACAGGGGCGGACCCAGACGAAATGTCTTGTGGGGTCAAAAATGACTATTCAAAAAATGACTATTCAAAAATTTTCAAAAACCTTGATCTGGAACTTCTAGGTATTAGGCGTTCGAAACTTGTCAAATAGCCAGGTGATAGCATTTTGGTAGCAACTATCATAGAGAAACCTGGAAGCCAAAACTCAGAATTAATTTGAAACTTTATCTCTCAGTATTTGACCACACCAAGCCTTCTGCTCACAGAATTGAATTTATTATGCACTTTATTAGAGTTGGTAGGTTTATCATTCAATAACAAAATTTAATCCAGTACCAATGTAAAAGATAAAGGTTCAGAAGCAATTCGTACACTTTTTTTTTCACAATTTTAAGTTTAATGCTAACATTGAAAATTTAATTTCGAAATATCTAAATTATCCTACTTCGTAAGTTTTACTCTATCATCGTCTAGATAATCTACAGATAACCTCAATCACCTGATAATCTAATTTTTCCATACAAAATCACCTATATTTGCCAATTGATAAAGCATAACTGATAAAAGAAAATGGTGACCAGTGGCGACAAATGTTAAAAACATCTAATGACAAAAGAAAATAATGACAATAAAGAATGAGCAAAATGAACAAAAAATAAAAAAATAAAAAAATACATCCAGTTATCTCAATAAATTCCACACAGACAATAGCAATAGATTTCTATCATCTATTAGAATCTACAATATTTGCTAAAAGCTATATGCAACATCTCAAAAAACAATATAAATCTCAAATAATTCAAGTAGCATTTAATTATTTGAAAGCTACATTCATCCAAACTAAATACAAGTAGCATTTAATTATTTGAAAGCTACATTCATCCAAACAAGTATTTAATGTCAAAAACATGAAATTAAGTTCAAAATATCAAAACATTATTTAAATTGTTGTCCTAATATATAGTAACTTAGATAATCATATTCGAATTTCAACAATACATATTGGAAGAAGAGATATTTGGACTTGAACCTCATGTGATTATAATGTTTGGCTTTGTAAGAACATAGGAAATAAAGGGATAATGTCTAGGTTTTTACAAGATATTAAAAAAAAAAAAAAACACAAAACAAAAAAAAAATTTGTGGGGTTGTGGGGTCATTTGACCCCACATGACCCCATGTGGGTCCGCCCCTGGTGAAGTAACCACTTGATCCCACCAAGTGATGGTGTAATCAGTGAATTCCAACACAGCAATCTTCACCTTCTTATCCTCTGAATAGCTATGGCAATAAAAAATCAACTCCACCTTTTCCTCACATTCTAAATATGTCTCGGGATCACTCATACCCTTAAATTGTGGAATCGCCATTTTTACATGACCCAAATTACCATCAGTTTCACCTCTATGATTATTTCTACCACGTCGTTCAAACCTATCGCATCTATGCCTCCTTCGTTCCATCTCATCCCTTTCATACCCATTTTCACCACATTTACTACCAATCTCATGTTCATCCATCCTAGAAACTCGCCTACCCGCCCTCCTATCGTGAGGTACATCTGCTGGTTGTTCTCTACTAAGATTTACCATCAAAGCATTCAATTGCTCCATCCTTGCTCCTATATCCATCAACAATCGTTCAAACATATCCATTCTATCATCTTGCAATCTGGTCTGGTTACCGTTCCTGCTGGAGTTTGAGCTTCCCATATCTGATATTCTCTCAATTTATGTCTCACCAATTTTCACTTGGAATCACTCAATTGCTTTTACCATCTAATAATCACACCTTCTGCCTTTTACCACTCAATGCTTTCACCAAGTGCTTCCAAAGACAACAATGAACTCACCAGATCAAACTTGTGACTTCAAAAAATCGAATGTGTGGATGATTGTGACTCAAGAAGAGTATAGATAATTTGGAATGACAATGGGAAGAACACAAGAACAAATTGGATGACAATGAGAAAACACGAGAATTTCAACTATAAATTTGGCTCAAATTGGATGATAAGAACAAATTGATGATCCGAAATTTGTAGTATGTTGGTAGTAAATCAATCAAAAAAATTTCAAATTTTTTTCTGTATGGATGAATAGTACCGTACGTGGATAGTAAATTTTTTTTTTAACACAAGATTATACTACCAACAAGATATTTATGGATCTAGGTATTGGAAATGAAGAACGATTCAAGAATACGAAGAAACTACGGAAAAGATGAAATTTACTGACTCAACAAGAAAATAAAGGATATAACCTAATAGAATTGGAGCCAAAGCTCTAATACCAATTATGCAAACCCCGTAGCAACGGTGACTACGAAACACACAACTAGATTGATGCGGAACCCAAGAACGCCAATTAGATTCGATTTTGGACTTGAACCCAGTGAAGTGAACCAAAAAACCTAACGATAACAAAAATGCGTTGAAACCCTTGACTACACAATGAAGAACCCACAACCCACATTGATAGGATAAGTTCCATTGATTGTTCAAGGGAGAACAAAGAAAGCAATATCCTATCAATGATAATTTGTCAAAAGTCCTAATACAATGAAAGTTTTTGGTATTTATACCAAAACCCTAGAAATTAGGTAAAAACGTGCATAATCTCATAAATAAGATTAGAGATTGACTAAACATAGAATTCTAGCAATTATAAAAAATTCACGGAAAAAGAAATTTCCTGGCAGATTTTTACCCTATGCGGTCGCATAGGCCAAGCCTTTAGCTTCAATTTGGTCTTGGGTTACATGCATGCGACCGCATGCTTAGTTTCACTATACGGTCGCATAGTGAAACTTTTGGCCCCGTCTTCAGCTGCTTGAATTAAGTTCATCCATCTCGATTCCGGCCTCGATCTCAGCATGGAACTTGCTCAATTCTTCGCCACGATCGTCATATCGCCAACCGTAGCTTGAACAAGCAATGTCATCGCTTCTTGCACTCGTTTTGCCCTCAATCGAGTCATCGATCCTTCGTCAACTATCAATGGATCTTTCCCCGGACTTGTCATCGTTCCAATGGCACCTTGGTTCATATCACATAGCATCCTCATGTTTCAACAATTCAGATAGTAGTGGAGCCCAACTTTTAATTGTTTAGCGAATCAAAGTGCATTTCAATCTGTAATTTTTCTTGGTAGATTTTGCAAAATATTTTTGTAAAGCAATTTTTTTATTTTTTATTTTAGTTCTTAAATAATACCGAAACTAATATAGAAAGGAAGTATGGTGTTTTTTTGGATCTTCCCATGCCATCAAAAGCTTTGAATCTTGGTACATTGCAAATTTTTATATGATTAATTTATGTTATTGATGATCACGAGCGTCTTTCGTGTGTGTATGCAGCTTCAAATAGATGACCCTTTTCAAGAAAAGTCACTATGATAACTTGTTGAGTAATGTTGTTTAGCAAAGTTTATGCGGCAATTGTCTAGTAAAATTGGAGTGTTTTCATACGTGGAACAATGTAGAACTAGTTCTAAGCATCGATTGTGCTAAATATCATTTTAAAACACTTATGAGTCGGGAATGAGGTAGGTGAATATATAAAAAATTGCTTTAATGCTTTGTACTAATCCTATATATTCTTGAATCTAAAAATTAAATAAAAAAGTAACGAAAAATTTAAGCAATGGCCTCATTAAACTGATTTCGACTTATTTAACATGAATACAACACAACTCTCTTTAAATTCCTTTGACAATGAAGATCAGACTTTTACAAAAAATTAAAATTTTGGACTTATAATAGACTTGAATAAATTGATTGCATTTAAGGTTTCCTGAAGTTTTTTGAAATAGTTCTTTATCACTTTTGAGAGTTTACTTTTTCGAAGTATCTCTTTTAATTTGTTTAAGTCAACAATCACACGAGAAAGTCTTATCTGGATTCATATATAGAGGCATAATTGGTTCAAACAGGGGCGGACTCACATGAGGTCATGTGGGGTCAAATGACCCCCCACAAATAATTTGAATTCTTTTTTTTTTTTTTTTGTAGTTGGAACTTGTGAGAGAAAGAGTCAATGCCGATGTTTGACATAATAGAAACTTGAGGTGTAAGGCAAGGCACGTTCGAGTGCCAATGACTGAAGTCTACTGTCCTTGGAACTCCCGAGTTTCATTCGAGCGTCCTTAGTTTTTGACCCCACAATAAAAATGGTCTAAATCCGCCCCTGGGTTCAAAGATGCCATCTATGTGACTCTAGAATTTTATTAAAAAACATTTCACGTATTTCATCTTGCATAGAAAGTTCAATTTATTTAAAGGCCCAAAAAAGATGTATAGTTCCGGATCCATGATAACTGATATAGATGACAGATTAATAATTGAACGATATGGTTTTATAATTTGTAAGTGTTGTTTATATTAACTTTCTTTAATTTTTTAACTTTTTTTTTTTTTTTGAAAAAACAACTGTACACAAGTATCTTGTTCATGTTTAGTTTTAACTCCATCACGTTAAAAGTGGCCATTAAGCTTAGAAAAAGGAGGATTTCAAAATTTTTATTAATTTAAAAAAGATATAAGCAATGTTATTAAAAGGGAAAATTAGGCCCTATACCCTTTTTTAAAAAGTGTTTTGATTAATACCCTTAAACTAATTAAACATTTTAAGAAAGTATTAAATACGTCCTAAACCTCCTAATTAACTCCAACCAAAACCCAACCTGATTAACAACAAGAAACCCAAACCACGAAATCCCACCTTCCTCATCAGAAATGCTTCCTCTCCCATTGTAGCCCCAAATCTCCATAGGCGAAATTACGAGCAAAATTCGAGCAAATCCAACTGTAAATCTCCCAATCCAGAGGTCTTCTGATTCTCTTTTGAGGTTTAAATATTTGTAAGTTGTTCTCCCACAGATGGATTTGCAGATGATGGATCGGTGTCATGGGATTTGGTGGTGGTGGAGGATGCGAATCTGTGCAAGCAGTGGGGATGTGGTGGTTGTTCGCTTGAAAATATACCGCAAGTGCACGGGTCGCGTACAAGTAATAAAGTGGACTTTTTGAGTCCGGATTGTCGACGATCCCTCAAGGAATGTTACTTTAGATTACACGACTTTAATCAATTTAATTCTAACAATCAAATGAAACACACATAATTAAACATGAGATTTGAAAAGCGGTAAATAAACTAAAAATCTACAAAATAAGAAAAACACAAATACTTGGAAATTTCGGAGGAAGAACGTTGTTGGGATTCGTGATTTCGTTTAACCATCGCCTAATTAATTTCTCTATAAGCCAATTAACGAATTATTTAATTCCGATGTTAGACCCGATCTTCCAATTTTAGTTAATTACCTCTCTCGAGTGAAATTAATCCTAATTGATTGGTTTAACCTACTATATCTCTATGTCGATTACAATCAAACAATCGCATTCAATCATTGTGAAAATAGCTCATTGGGTCACCTAGGGCTAATGGTATATCTCTATCCATTACACAAACCTAGGGTTTCTACTATTTGGTCTAAAATGCACAATCTTCTCTCGAACGATGTACAAATCACTAAATACAATCATGTATTGGCCATATAAATGAAAATGCATGGAAAACAATAGTAGAAAGACATGAAAATAAGCAACTTAAAATCAAAGGGCAAATATAGAAATTAATCAAGGCTAGGTCAAACTAATTCCACAAATCCCAGTACAATCAATTAGCCCATTTTATATATATGATAACAAAGGAAAATATATATCCAATACATTACAAATATGGAAGAAAAATTGAGAAAAATCAAAGGTGTAGATAAAACCCTATTTGAAGTTTTGCTTGATTTCCCCAAATCTTTCTTCACCACTTTGATATATTTCTCTTTTCATACTCTTGATTGCTCCAAAATATCAAGTAAAATAAAAGAAAAAGGAAGAGAAAAATGAAAGAAGAAAGAAAGAAGAGAAAGAAAAAGAAAGAAGAAGGAAAACCCACAAGAGAGAAAACTCTTAAAAACTCTCAAAAACTCTTTCTAGGGTTTGAGTTATGAGTTTTGGTGTTTAAATACTCCCAAAACCGAGCACAAACAAAAGCCCAAAATGCCTTCAAAATATCTGATTTTCAGGAATTTTTAACGCGCAGATGCGCAGGTGCGCACAATTCTAGAAGTCAAGTGCGCGGGTGCGCACTCTTGGTGAAATCAAAAATTGCACATGAGCTCTGACACGCCCTACCCCCGATAAAGATAGTGGACCTGGAGTGTGACGTGTGCCAATGATAGATACCAACTAAAAGTTGGACCCACCATCAAGACTACTACAATGTGAAACTTATAAAATATTTTAATGAAAATTTCGACATTATCTCCCCTGTATTTTGGACTAACCAACCTGTAAATAATTGTATACAACTCCCAACAATAGCACCATGTCATACCAACTCATGATTATAAACACAATATAGAGATAAACTTAACTTCCCATACTTTTACTATGAAAATGACATCAACTGTACATGTGGATACAAATACATAGTGAGCCCATCTAACTATTTACAAGTGACGTGACATACAAAAATGAACATGTGTCCCAAAACACTGACTACATGCTCTAGAAAATGAGTCATACTAGCTCAATTTGTCGGCGGTCCAAAATTAACGCTCAACTCCACAAGATGCCCAAACCTCAACTGCCACCTGATAAGAAAATAGTGGGAAAAAATATATGAGTTGAAAACTCAGTGAGTGGAGAAGTTTCACAATAATTATACATTTCAATCTGTAACTTTTTATCGACAATAAGTGGAAAATCACTTAACAGTTCATAATATAGCATCAGATAGTAAAAATCACCATGAGTCCTTCTCGCATTATAGAAACATCTCCTCTAATAGTCATAATAAAATCATCAATATAAATATAAAGTATTTCCAGTTGAACTTTCATTTTTATTGGGCCCTTAGCACATCTATTAGAGTTGTGTAAAAAATCAACATCAATAATCAATAATCAACTGACATATTCGAGTGACCCATCCTCATATGATCATTAGAGGCACATCCCCTGACAACCCCCATGATCACTGAGGAAGTATCACACCCAAGGTATCAATAATCATCATATCACAACGACAAAGTCAAGTGGCAGTTCCTTCCGTGTTCACCAAAGGTACATCCCCTGACAACCCTCATGATCACCCAGGAAGTACCCCACCCTCCCGTGATCACCAAAGGCACATCTCCTGACAACCCTTGCGATCACCCGAGAGGTCTCACTTTCAAGTTCACAAATAATCCATACACAATATTTGAAATTCCACACCGATCATAATGAAAGAATATTTCCACTTTAATAATGTAATTGGACAAATAATTCACATAATTGCATAAAATGTATAATAATATAATTAATTATTAATACTTGAAAAATATTTAAGTTTTTCCCACTCACAAACTATTTACGGGACGATGTGGTTGGTTGGTAAGCTGTCTCAATCTATGCGCTACCTCCTGCTATAATCATAAATTTATTCGGATCAAAACTCATTTCACAACCTTAACAATAACAATATGATAACAATTTCACTTCTCTTTACCAATTTACCCACCAATTACCCAATACATCATATTCATTATTCACCACATGTACAACCCCCATATATATATACTCTAATTCAATACTTAAAATTTTATATTTATCATTTAGTTTCATTAAACTTGAAAAATTTGAGAAAAACCAAGTTTTGACAAAAACAGCACTAAAATTCCAAATTTTAGAAATCTGTCACATGTTTTAATATGCTGAAAATTACTGCAAACTATTGACAAAAATAGCACTTCCTGAAACTAATTTCAAAAATAGCATTTGCATATGATTTTGTCCAAAGTTGCTAAAAAGTGGAAAATTCCCATCTCAAATCCTTAATTTAAATGTGTAGCATCATATACTCAAAGGAAAATCAAAGAACATGTATGTATTTGACAAACCCGTTTCTAAATCTCTACTTTCCTAAACTAAGATTTTCAATTAAACACTTTTTTTTTATACTCCTACTTAAAACCTCAAATAACCATCAATAACTTCTCATTCTTGGCTCAATTTCGAATTTAGGGAAAATTTCTAAAAACCCTAAAATCTAAAATCATTATGAAATAAATAAAATTTAGGCTTACCTTCAAGAATTGATAAAGAATTTGGATATGGTAGCCTTTTCCCTTCCCTTTTTCTTCTCTTCTTTCCTCTTTTTTTTTTTCTTTCCTTTCCCTCTTTTTTTTCTTCTCTCTGCCAGTTTGTCTCTGTTCTCTCACAGCCTTAGTCCCAAAGAAATAGAATGGACTAGATAAAGTCAAAAGAATTTCTAACTATGGCCAAATTGCAAGGTTAAGTCCCCATCTTCTTGCCATATTCTATTTAGCCATTTCATTTCTAATAACATATACTAACTCCCTAAATTCCTATATATATATTATTACTACCCCTTCAAGTATTAGTAATTACCAATTAGACCCCGCAAGAAATCTTTTATTCAATTTAATTCTAATTTGACATTGACTTTGACTATAAAAGGGATGAGGTGTAACAATCTTACCCCCTTCAAAGAATTTCGTCCTCGAAATTCAACCGACTAGATACCAAAAAGCTTCGGATACTGAGAACGCATCTGCTCTTCACTTTCCCACGTCGCCTCTTCTATTGCATGATTCCTCCATAAGACTTTTACTACAGGAATAGACTTACTACGCAAAACTTGTTCCTTTCTGTCCAATATCTGAACTGGTTTTTCTTCATAAGTAAGATTATTTTTTAGTTCCACCAGTTGTGATTCCAACACGTGAGAGGGATCTGGAATATACTTACGAAGCATAGAAACATGGAACACATTATGAATTCTGGACAACTCTGTTGGTAAAGCCAATCTATAAGCAACTGGACCAATACGTTCAATAATCTCATACGGCCCAATATACCTCGGACTCAATTTACCCCGTTTACCAAATCTGATAACACCTTTCCACGGCGATAATCGCAGAAAAACTCTATCCCCAACTTCAAATTCAAGGTTTCTTCTACGTTTATCTGCATAGCTCTTCTGTCTATCTTGAGCTGTCTTTAACTTTTCCTTGATGATGTTTACTTTCTCGGCAGTTATTTGAATATACTCAGGACCCAACAATTTTCTTTCCCCAATTTCATCCCAGCAAACTGGAGTTCTGCATTTTCTACCATATAGTGCTTCAAAAGGAGCCATTTCTATACTCGAGTGATAACTGTTGTTATAAGCAAACTCCATTAAAGGAAGATGAGTATCCCAATTTCCTTTAAACTGTAGTACACATGCTCGTAACAT
Source organism: Fraxinus americana (assembly GCA_035079005.1). Lineage (NCBI taxonomy): Eukaryota > Viridiplantae > Streptophyta > Magnoliopsida > Lamiales > Oleaceae > Fraxinus > Fraxinus americana. Next base: position 125,948 of record JAVHZT010000089.1, on the reverse strand, counting down.
GTCTTCCAATGTCTGTATAGTTCTTTCTGATTGACCATCTGTTTGCGGATGAAAAGCTGTACTAAAGTGAAGTTTAGTACCCATAGCTTTCTGTAGACTAGGCCAAAATTTAGAAGTGAAGCGAGAATCTCTATCTGAAACAATAGATACCGGTGCCCCATATAAACTGACTACCCCATCAACATACATTTTTGCCAATTTATCGAGTGAGTAAGTAACTTTAATAGGCAGAAATCTGGCAGTTTTCGTCAATCTATCCACAATGACCCATATGCCATCATGACCACTCTGAGTACGTGGAAGTCCAAATAAGAAATCCATAGTGATATGCTCCCATTTCCACTCAGGAATAGGCAATGTCTGAAGCAACCCAGCTGTTTTCTGACGATCTGGTTTGACCTGCTGGCAAATAAGACACCTAGATACAAACTCAGCTATTTCTCTCTTCATTCCGTGCCACCAATAGTGTTCTTTGAGCATACGATACATTTTAGTACTACCTGGATGCATTGCGTAAGCTGAACTATGTGCCTCCTCCAGTATCTCATTCTTTAATTTCGAATCCTTTGGAACACATAATCTGTTCCCTATAACTAACATCCCATCATCTCGGATGGTATAATCAGTATGCTTACCATTATTAACTTCTTCTTTCAATCTGCTCAACACTGGATCTTGCGTCTGAGCTTCTCTAACTGTGTCAACTAAAGTAGGCCTCACTTGGAAATTAGCAAAAAATGCTCCTAATCTGGTGACTGATAACTGAGCATGCGAATTTCTGAATTCCCCAAACAAGGAAGAACAAATTGCATTAGTTTGTGTCATAGAACTAGATGTCTTCCTACTAAGAGCATCGGCAACTACATTGGCCTTCCCTGGATGATAATCGATCTTACAGTCATAATCTTTTATCAATTCTAACCATCTTCTTTGCCTCATGTTCAACTCTTTTTGATCAAAAATGTACTTTAGGCTTTTATGATCTGTATATATCTGACATCTCTCACCATATAGGTAATGTCTCCAAATCTTCAAGGCTAGAATAACTGCAGCTAATTCCAAATCATGTGTAGGATAATTTAGTTCATGTTTCTTCAACTGTCTAGAAGCATATGCTATAACCTTCCCATCCTGCATCAGTACACAACCAAGGCCTTGACGCGAAGCATCACTATATATCACAAACTCTTCTCCTGGAGAAGGAATAGTAAGAACTGGAGCTGAAACCAGTCGATTCTTCAATTCTAGAAAACTCTTTTCACAATCGTCATTCCAAATAAATTTAGCATTCTTTCTGGTCAAACTGGTCAAAGGAAGGGCAATTTTAGAGAATCCTTCTATAAAACGACGATAATAACCTGCTAAGCCAAGAAAACTTCGTATTTCTGTCACATTAGTAGGCCTTTCCCATTTCACCACTGCTTCAGTTTTCTGTGGTTCAACATAAATTCCCTCCGCTGATATAACATGTCCCAAAAATACCACTTTGTCGAGCCAAAACTCACATTTACTGAATTTAACATATAACTGTTTGTCTCGCAAAGTTTGCAAAATGATTCTAAGATGCTCTATGTGCTCATCACGATCTCGAGAATACACTAATATATCATCAATGAATACAATCACAAATCTGTCTAGATATAGATGAAATACCCGGTTCATTAGATCCATAAATGCGGCTGGAGCATTGGTCAACCCAAACGGCATCACAAGAAACTCATAATGACCATACCTTGTCCTGAAAGCAGTTTTCGGTACATCACTATCCCTTATTTTCAGTTGATGATAACCAGAACGCAAATCAATCTTTGAAAACACCGTAGCACCGCGAAGCTGATCAAACAAATCATCAATACGTGGCAAAGGATATTTATTTCGAATTGTCACTTTATTCAACTGTCTGTAATCTATGCATAATCGCATGGTGCCATCTTTCTTCTTCACAAACAAAACCAGTGCTCCCCACGGAGATACACTAGATCTGATAAAACCCTTGTCTACCAATTCTTGCAATTGAACTTTTAATTCCTTCAATTCTACTGGAGCCATCCGATATGGTGCACGTGAAAGAGGTAAAGTCCCTGGAATTAGATCAATAGTAAACTCCATATCCCTATCTGATGGTAACCCTGGCAATTCTTCTGGAAATACATCAGGAAAGTCTTTGACCACTGGGATGTCTTCAAGTTTTATTTTGCTAGCATTTGTGTCAATGACATGAGCCAAATATGCACCACAACCCTTATTAAGTAATCTTCTAGCATCTATAGCAGATATCACACAAGAGGGTAAAATTCTGCGCTGTCCAGTGAACATAACTTCAGGCTGTCCTGGTTGTTTAAACACAACCTCCTTTCGAAAACAATCAACTGAGGCTCGATTTGCAGCTAAAAAATCCATACCCAAAATAACATCAAAATCATGGATTCCTAAAGGTATTAAGTTTGCCTTCATTTCGCACTCATTTACCCTTACCCCACAGTCTCGGTATATACTGTTTGCTACCAGTGATTCACCTACTGGCGTACTTACTACCAAACAACTGTCTAAAGGTTCTGGCTTTTGATTCATATGTATAGCAAATACAAATGAAATAAAAGAATGTGTAGCTCCAGGATCAATTAAAATACGCACAGTTTGATCAAAGATGGATAACATACCCATAATAACATCTGGTGCCTATTCTGCTGCCTGCTGCGTCATAGCAAAAACCTTTCCTTGTTTCTTCGGTCGTCCGGCTTGACCTTTTGATTTTTTTTTTATTTGCGTGTAATCTTATTTTGTTGTAGAATGTGTGTTTGATAAAAAAAAAAAGAGAGAAAAATGAATTATAATTTAATGAGGAACAATGGGGGTCAAGAGAGTGAATTGTCTATTTAGTCACTGAACTTTCAGCCATGCACGCAAGGGGTCACTGAACTTTCAAAATTCATTGAGTTGTCTCGCCACGTAAGCTGACATATGGAAATTCCATCCAATATATCAACGGCCGTTTTTTCAGTGACTTTTGGGATGATGAATTGTAGACTAGTTGCGTTATTTTTTTGAAAGTTCAATGACCTCTTGCGTGCTTGGCTGAAAGTTTAGTGACTAAATAGGTAATTCACTCGAGTCGGATGATTTATCCTTTTCAAACTTTTATTGTTTATTTTGAGCTGAATCAGATTCAGCTTATTTATTTTTTCTTTTCTTGAACTTGTTTTTAGAGGTACTTGTCAAGTGAGCACTTCTAGTTCTCTCTTGCTTTAGACTTTCTTTTTCTTGCACACAGTATAAAATGAGCTAATCAAGAATCTACTTCTCCTTTAACAGTTGTAGCTGACTTTAAATTGATTGAATTGTGCAAGAATAGAAATCAAAAGCAAATGCACGAGTAAATTATCAAACATCTCAAACTTTAATGCCTTTGATTTTGAAACAAGATGAAACATTTCCATGATGTACTCCTGTATGTTTTCTTTAGCTTTATACTTCAGAGAAACTGAGTTCGTCAGAAACGTACTAGTTTATACCTTATCACATTTGGTAAAGCGTTTTTCAATTTCTTTAAGAAATTCATTGATAGTAGTTATCTTATTGGACACAACGCCCCTAAATGTTATTGGAATTTCACGCTCTATGATCATAAGACTCGTGCAATTTGAACAACCCCACTTTTCAAAATCCTTTTTTATCAATGGAAATTTTATCTGTAAGTATAGTGGGTTGGTTGGTCCAAAGCAAGATCTAGATCCATGCAGCCAAGAACGATACGAATGCTTTCTTTCTAGTCTTTAAAATTTGGTTCAAGCATAGGAATTGAATTGATATTAACAGATCTTGTAAACATGGATAGATAACTGAATGTAGAATTTAAGCCAAAATATCATGTTCAAATGGGAATCCGTATTGGACAATCAATAATTTCAAATAATGGTGGGCCCCATTACAAGAGACCAAATACAACATTGATATTTAGTCTTTGGATATAAATATCAACTTGTGAGTGGTACTTTTGGTGTAATAATCAAGTATTGACAATAAATAAATATTACGTCTATCTTTGTACCAACTCATTGTTCACATAAAAAACTTTATAATTGTCACATATTTATTACCATGTATGAAAATAATTAGGCCAAATATTAACTTTTCTTTGCGCCGGTCAATACCCCATGAATTACGCACACAACCGTCCTAATATTCATTTGGTAACATCTTGTTTCAATTATTCTATTTTTTTAAAAAAAATAGTAATCTGAAATAAACTTGAAGTGCCAAAATTTAAAATTGATTGTCTCTTACCTTTTTATTTCTATTTTCTCCTTCTTTTTTTTTTCTTTTTATTTACCTCATAACAAACCCAAGTTAGAATTTTAATATACTTTCTTGCCAAAATCATCATGTTAATCACCAATAGAATTATAAAGTGCAAAACATACTTGAAATCAATGGGAATGGTTATTTATTACAAGATCTTGATTTCGGATCTTAAATTTTGAAGATTAACTGGAATCATTTCATGTTTGGTTTCTTAGTATGTAATCTTGAATATTGACTTTTTTGATTCTTGAATTCTTGTTCTTGACTTTGGAGCTTTGGTTCTCAATAAAATACAAAAGTCTATTCACTTGTATTCTCTCCTCTTTTTCTCTCCTTTCATAATACTTTTTCATTAGTTAGAATTGTTAAAAGATATTGGTATTACATTGTTCAGTCTTGATCTCCTTCTCCCAACGAGTATGATGAAAATTTTCCACTAATGACGTAGTAAGAGAACCTTAATTATTGTTATCTGAAATCATCTTGATTTCAGAGAACAATAATTAAGGTTCTTTTGCAACGTCTCCTACCTACTGAGGCGAGGAGATCAATCCCATTACATTTTTATATAATAAGCCACAAAATGGTTGAAAACTCATAAAGGTATTTTAGGCATTACTCCTATTACTTATGCTAGCACGTAAAAGAAAGGTGGTCAACGGAGGTATGCTTTATCCCAAACTTGAAATTTGAGAGAGTTATGTAATTTTTGTAAAGGGAAGGAGTGTTTTTAAATTGTCAGATCTAAGTAATTTGCCATCTAATTTAAGCTGATTTTCACTTGCAAATTTTGTAAGACCAACAATTAATAAGCCCTTTATTTTATTTTATTTTGAGAAATGATGTCTAGTATAAGATAACCATGTACTACTGTAGGGATTATACAGGCCCCAAAATACAAAGTAATATAAAAATAGAGATGAATACAGAGGATTTTTCGCCCTACTGCCCGGATGTTCACCCAAAAATTAGGGCTAGTCACCCGTTGAGCATTCACCGAAGTGATTAACGCTCAAATCCACTAGAAACCAACAATATATCAAGATCAATGTTACAAGACAACAGACAAAGGATCAGCCCTCAGACCCAGAAACCTTTCACAGAACGCTCAGAAAATACGATTACACCAAGTAACCAAGGGTTACTGCCCACAGAAGAGCAGAAAACCAAACTAAGCCTTAATCAAACACTAGATCTCACCAAGAAACACCTAAATCAAATATTATATGCGAAAACCAAAGGTTTTCAAAGAGAGAGAAACGAGAGAGCCAAAAAGTAAACCCTAGAATGATCTTGAACTTCTGAGAGAATGAAGAGACTAGCCAAAATAATATCAACCGGTAAAAGCATCCAACGGTCGTAGCTCAGACATGTGTCACAATCTCAGCCCTTGAGATAAGTGATGAATTGGGTTACCGAGTTGCATTCAAATGGGCTGGCCATCTCACAAACAGTAATGGGTGCATCATAGGGCCCAGATATTATAGAATTGGACTGCCACAATATTGGGCCGAATTGTTAAACACCAAGTTTACAACTACAACACCAACAATGATGAATCTAGGTATTTTGGTTTGGGGGCTACTATGCTGGGAAGTCAACATCTAGCAATAGCTGACGAAGAAATCGATATGTAAAAGAAACAATATAGCTACATATTTTGTTTAAAATGTTGGTTAAAAAATATATAAGTAATCAACTTTGTGTCAGTTTGAATAAAACAGTGCATAGCACAAAAAGGAATTAATAACATTTTATATGAAAAAATAAAGCTTTGATTATACAAATCCTTAAAATCGAAAAAATTATTTGGTAGTGCCAAAGAAAAACTCGAGATCCGGGACATGAACAGCCAAACGACCCCTTGGGCTCAAATGAAGACAAAGAAAACTGCTTAGAAACCATAGCCAAACAATCCCTTGGTCTCTCAATTTTCCTCAGCATTTCTTTTTAGGCTTTGGTGCTGGTTATAAATAGATCTGGGCTGAATTTTTCTTATGAGGTTCGGTGACCAGATCTAACACCTACATCCCCCGTTGAGCATCCAAGTTATGGATTATGCTCGGTTCCACTATAAAGCCCAAATCGGCAACAAAGGTTACAAGAAAGTTCAGAACAATCACAAAGAAAGTACAAGAACACTTATCTCTAAGTCACACTGCAGTAGATCCACTCGAATCACAAAGAAACGAACACTACATCAACCAAACCAAACTACACAGCTTGACGAATACTTAACACTGATATTCACACAGAATATCCCCACACAGGGAACCTCAATATTACACAAGGATCAAATCAGAGATTTGATATGTAGAAGACAAAGTATTCTAGAGAGAAAATGCAGCCAGAGAGAGAGATACGAAAATGAAGATGAAACCCTAGACTGAAACGCTCTGTCTCTCCAAATGCCAAACTGAAAGGGCATTATAGCATTCGAACCATCCAGAAGCAGATCTGACAGTCAGCATTAGTCCAGGTGTCACAGATCCAGCAATAGGCTGGAACTAAAAGAGTTGTCACTTGCCAAATGCGATTTATACAAATTTGGAAGCATAGCATTGAACCCGGTTCAATTCCAACACGGGTACTCCCAACTTTAATTGTATATAAATCGAATTGGATGTAACACAAATAGCCACCGTTTTATTTATCTAAATTTGTTGTGTCACTTCTTTTTTCCTAGCAATCTCAAATTTGCATTCATTTGGGTTCCAAAACGCTTCATTTTTCTTGGGTGGGGTTTTTATTTTTTAAAGGCATAAAGATAATTAAAATATTAGCTTACAATTAATGCTTTGAAATAGAATTTAAAACGTTATAATGAAATTCGAAAAGTTACCTTTGATTTGTTTAACTTCAACTCTTCCCCTTCCTCGAAGGCTTCCAACGTGACATTAGTTTCTCCTTGACAGTTTTCTTTTCAATTTCCCGCATAGGACAAATCGATTTATATTATAATGAAATCCCAAAAGATGTTCTCTTAATTTTTTTGGATACATTCAATTTTACTATTTTAAATAATCACCCATTCCTACAATGGCCCCTTAGACTTATCAACTATTTAAATAGTACATGCACATATTAAATTGACATTTGGAAGGCTACCATTATAATATCTAAATGGAAGGATATTCATCCTAGGACATATAAGAACCGTTCAAACAGTCAAATATGTGGTAAAATTTAAAACACGGGCAAATTTTATCAACTAAGTGTTTCAAAGAAAAAAGGAAAAAGATAGTGAAAAGAGAAGAATAGAATGTTGGCGTGTTGGTAAGCAAAAATAAAAAAAAAAAGAATTCAAATTATTCTAAGCAGTGATCGACTTAAAAGGCATTTTTTTTCCAAATCATTGCGAGGCTGGACTTTTTCCAGCTGTTCAATAACTACTTCAACTATTCTCTTAAGACTCTAAAATGTTTTAAATGGCAATGTACTTAGGAAAAGAAAATTTCAAATGAAAATTATTAAAATGTTTTAAATGGTGATATACTTAGATAAAGAAAACTTTATGTGGAGATTATAAATAGAGAATGTGACACATGCTGAAAATCGAACCATGTGACATCATAGATCATTTAGTTGTTCCTTGGGTTTGCCAGTACTATAGGAGAATAGATCAGGTCGACCAGCAACATTATCAATATGGGTCCGTTTGATTGCAAGAGTGGAATTTGAGTGAAAAGAAAATGAATTCTATGGAATTGAATTGCTTAGAACTATTTTACTAGAAATTGTCAATTAATTGTGTTGATTAGTATAATTTTTCACGTGGAAAATATTGAAATTTCAGATCTTTTGATATTCGTTTGGTTTTGTTTTACATGGTAATTGTCCATTAAAGGATAGAATTTGTTAAATTGGAGATAAAATTTGTTTTCATTACTCAAAAAAAAAATGTAAATTGAATTGGTGGGAATTCATTTTCCACATAATCATTGAATTGGCGTGTGTGTTAGACAAAAGCAAGAAAATTAATTGCCAAGAAAATGATGCCAATCAAACACTCATCAAGCTCTCAGGAAGTTGTATTTGTTCTACTTTCAAACGGCTTAGGTTCAAACATGACCACATATAGCAACATTCATAGCTTGTTGTCATTAATGTTTTAGCAAATTTTATTGCCCGTTGTTATTATTTTAGCAATGTTTATTGCACGTCATTTTCTACCTATTTAAAAAAAAAAAAAAATACATGTGTTATCTATATTATTTTACACATAAAATTCAATCCACAGTATTCGTTAAATTTATTAATGCAATAATGAGAAATAAATCCGTCATCACAAATCCTTCTCGTACACTCTTAACAAAAAATTACTTGTATAAAAGAAGACAAATTAAATTAATAAAAAGATGAAATTCACTAGAGTTCAAGCAAAACTTCTTTGGATTCTTCCCTAGAATTATGAATTATTATGAATTCTTGCTCTCGAGCAAGAACCTGATCATGTTCAACCCGGCGCGCTTTGACCCATGGGAAAAGCTGTGACATCAGGCTCCGTGTCATGAGGATCGATCATGAAAAATAGGATTCAAAAAGTCGAAGCCCTTAGCCGCATGGTCGAGAGCTTGATTGTCGTGGATTCATAGCCCTTTTCGGAACCAAGTCAGAGAGTTCGACCTGGTAGCCATTGTGGTGTCTTTGGCAGGTGCCAACTCTAAGGCCTTCTCCATGGCGATGGCGATGATTCGCAACTTCCGATCTGGGTGCAAAGGCTACCAGATCTGTGAGTGTGGAAAATAAGGGAGAAAGGGAGGCGTCTTGGGAGGTAGTTGGAGGAAATAGTGGGAAATGCCCGGTTGACCCGGTCACTTTTCCAAAATAGCCGTTGACTGATAAAAAAAAATAAATAAATAAAAAACTAAAAAAAGCTTAACATTGAAGCATTTTGCCATTTTTACCCTCACGTGACTTGGAAGAGAGTTGGGAGAGAAAAACCGACCGTGTGGTACCCGACCCAAAAACCGACCGTGTGGATCCCAGACCGGAATCGCCATTTCTCTTGAAGAAGGTGAGCTTTTGAAAACCATTCTATGTTATTTTACAAAAAGCTTGGTTGAAATCATTCAATATTATGCATGTTTGCGAATTTTTGTTGATTATTTTCGAAAAAATTGTTGTAGAATCAATTAATATCGAAAAAATGATGATTGGGAGCCATTTTGGGGGTTGGAGATCGCCGGAAATGGCGTTTTCCGGCGATCTCCGTCGGAGAAGAAGGGGCGACGCCCCTTCGGGCACGCCAGTCCGGGCTTCGGGCCCGGACACGGGGGTGCAGGCACGCCCGAAGCGGACCCCGTGCTGGGCCTAGACCCCCAGGACACGGGGTTTGGGCCCGAAGCCCGGATTTTACGGGGCCTCGGGCTCTAGGCCCGGACCCCCGAAGTCCGGGGAGTGCAGGCCCCAGACTGGGATTACGGGCCGGACGCCCGAGAATCCGGGCGTCGGGCCCCGAAGCCCGAGAAGATCTGGGATTACGGGCCCAAACCCCCGAGATCGGGCGTCGGGCCCCGAAGCCCGGACCGGGATTACGGGCCCAGGCACGCCCCGGGGCCCAGAAGCCCAGATTTTTTTTTTTGCATTTTATTTAAATGAAAATATGAAACGAATTATAAATTATAAAATATTATTTAATAAATTATAAAATATTAAATAAACAATATAAATTGTTTCTTTGAATTGTTTATTTCAATTTTATATTTCGATTGTTTATTTAATTTTTTATTTAATTATTATTAATTAAAAAAATTAAATATTTATTAAAAAATTATTTTAATATTTTATAATAAATATTTTACTTGTTCACTTAAAATAAATATTTAATTATAATATTTTAAAATTATAATATTTTAATTAATAATAATTAAATATTATATAAACAATTAAAATAATGAATTTATTTAAAAATTCTTCTTTTACAACGAAATATTAAGTGAACAAGTAAACTATTTATTATAAAATTATTTATTTTAATTACTTATTGAAATTTTTTTTTTTGTTGCCTTTTATTTAAATTAAAATATGAAACGAATTAATAAATTATAAAATATTATTTAATAAATTATAAAATATTAAATAAACAAAATAAATTGTTTCTTTGAATTGTTTATTTCAATTTTATATTTCGATTGTTTATTTAATTTTTTATTTAATTATTATTAATTAAAAAAAATTAAATATTTATTAAAAAATTATTTTAATATTTTATAATAAATATTTTACTTGTTCACTTAAAATAAATATTTAATTATAATATTTTAAAATTATAATATTTTAATTAATAATAATTAAATATTATACAAACAATTAAAATAATGAATTTATTTAAAAATTCTTCTTTTACAACGAAATATTAAGTGAACAAGTAAACTATTTATTATAAAATTATTTATTTTAATTACTTATTGAAATATTTTTTTTTTGTTGCCTTTTATTTAAATTAAAATATGAAACGAATTAATAAATTATAAAATATTATTTAATAAATTATAAAATATTAAATAAACAAAATAAATTGTTTCTTTGAATTGTTTATTTCAATTTTATATTTCGATTGTTTATTTAATTTTTTATTTAATTATTATTAATTAATAAAAAATTAAATATTTATTAAAAAATTATTTTAATATTTTATAATAAATATTTTACTTGTTCACTTAAAATAAATATTTAATTATAATATTTTGAAATTATAATATTTTAATTAATAATAATTAAATATTATACAAACAATTAAAATAATGAATTTATTTAAAAATTCTTCTTTTACAACGAAATATTAAGTGAACAAGTAAACTATTTATTATGAAATTATTTATTTTAATTACTTATTAAAATATATTTTTTTTTGCCTTTTATTTAAATTAAAATATGAAACGAATTAATAAATTATAAAATATTATTTAATAAATTATAAAATATTAAATAAACAAAATAAATTGTTTCTTTGAATTGTTTATTTCAATTTTATATTTCGATTGTTTATTTAATTTTTTATTTAATTATTATTAATTAATAAAAAATTAAATATTTATTAAAAAATTATTTTAATATTTTATAATAAATATTTTACTTGTTCACTTAAAATAAATATTTAATTATAATATTTTGAAATTATAATATTTTAATTAATAATAATTAAATATTATATAAACAATTAAATTAATGAATTTATTTAAAAATTCTTCTTTTACAACGAAATATTAAGTGAACAAGTAAAATATTTATTATAAAATTATTTATTTTAATTACTTATTGAAATTGTTCAAAAAACATTAAATATATTATTTTAAATAAATTATTTCATTTAATTGTTTAGTTATAAAATAAGAAATTTAATTATAAATTCTTCTATTAATTTGAAATATTAAGTGAACAATTAAATGAAATAATTTATTTTAAATCATAATCAATAATTCTAAATAAATTATTTCATTTAATTGTTTAGTTATAAATAATAGAAAAACTAAATAAACAAAATAAATTGTTTATTTGAATTGTTTCTTTAATATTCTAATAATTATAATTAAATATTATATAAACAATTAAAATAAGAAATTTAATTATAAATTCTTATATTAATTTGAAATATTAAGTTAACAATTAAATGAAATAATTTGTTCCATTATTGCATTATTTGTAATTAAATTTCTTATTTAACTATTGATTCTTGCGGATAGTAATTAATGTCATTCTTCCATTATTCCACTATTGATTCTTGCGGATAGTAATTAATGTCATTCAGTTAGTTTAATTTTCGTATATTATGTTTTATTTATTATATCTTGCACAGGATTCTAACATTTGAAATGTTGCAGGATGGATTACCACTTAAATGATGCGGTAAGACAGATCCCATGCAAAGTTACATCGAACTGTAACTTTGCCATCTTTCTGATGGTATTAAATTTCTTTGGACGAGGAGCACGCAAACATATTGAGGCGATCCCGCTTATGGCCATTGTATTCATTGCTCGAGCGTACGATTTTACGGTCAATTTGCTCGATGCGTTGCTATGTCTTCGCTTAAACCGGTTGACGGAGATGCCCTCCATTTTGATTTTGGGGGCAAGGTAGTTAGATTTTCTATATTCGAGTTTGCCCTCATCACCGGATTGATGTGTACTGGCGAAGAAGCAGCCCGGGCCCGTATTCCGAGAAACAAGAGGTTGTTGAATGAATATTTTCACGGGCGGACGGCGGTCACTCCGGGCGATTGGCGGACGCATTCAGGGCATGCGAGGACATGTCCGATAAGTTGAAGCTGGGTATGGTGCTTATCCTCGAGAGTGTGCTCAGGTGTCATCACAAGAAGACGTCGATTGACCTTTTTCATTTGGAAGTTGTGGATGACATTGATACCTTCAACAGCTATCCTTGGGGGCAGAGATGTTTTGAGGATACCTTACGACACTTCAGGAGGGGATATTCGATGCCTAAGGGGGATAGAGTCGAGCGTAAGTACGATGCATATGGTCTGCCGTTGGCTTTGCAGGTAAATGTTCAACATAATGAATTATCTATTTTTAGTATTCAATTCTATATGTAATAATTGTAACTGTTGCAGATATGGGTGTACGAGACTGTCCCCATATTGGCTAGCCGGTATGCGACGAGAGTGGAGACGTGCTGCCCTCGGATTTATCAATGGCGAGCACAGGACAAGCCACTTGCAAAACAAATATCAGCTATTCTCGACGATCCTGAGGTACGTAGTATACATTTTGCGATTTATATTATATGTCCTTTCAACATATCGATACATGGTCATGAGCTCGGTGAAATGTCAATATGATAGGTTGAAGTCCTCTCTGAGTTGACCCCGTAGATAGAGGAAGAGGGTCAGAGTTACATACGTTCCTTGTCTATCCAGGCCGCGTTAGATGATCCGACGCCCGAGTCCATCGTTGATCGGGATAGGGTATGTTCATTGAATATAATATGTTGATTAACGTTTTGATTTTTGAATTAAATTAATAATTCGGACTTTATTTTCTCAGGAGTGCCGTCCAGTATCACCTCCGCCGCCGAGGTCACTTCCGCCGCCGAGGTCACCTCCACCGCCGCCGAGATCACCTCCACCGCCGCCGAGGTCACCTCCGCCGCTGAGGTCACCTCCGCCGCCGAGATCACCTCCCCCGCCGAGGTCACCTCCACCGCCGAGGGCCTCACCACCGCCGTCGAGGGCATCACCGTCGCTGATCAGGTCTCCTTCTCCCTCGTCCACTGATCTGTATGGCCGTCTTACTGAGTTTATACAGGGTCAGATGGGCGCGATGCGTCGAGAGTTGGGACGGCAGGGCGACGATCAGTATTCCAGATTGTCGTTCGAGATGGGCGCGATGCGCCGAGAGTTGGGACGGCAGGTCGACGAGAGCTCTGCCAGACTGTCAGAAGAGATGGGCGAACTGCGACAAGAGCTGAAGGGACATATCGATGATGTATATAATGATGTATTCGTTCTACGTCGCGACGTGGTAGATCTACAGCGCGAGATAGGAAACCTTCGTACTGAGGTCAATATGTTACGGGGCGACGTAGCGACCATACGAGGGACCGCGGTCATCGAGATGGAAAGGGTGACGGTGGAGCGAGATGGATGGGGTACGATGATCCGTCATGGCCGGGGGGAGATTCCGAATCATTTTTTGATGGGGTCCCGGTGGCGGGAGTACCAGCAGAGGCGGAGGTGGGGGTACCGGTGGAGGTGGAGGGGGTACCGGCGCAGGCGGAGGTGGAGGTGGAGGGAGTACCGAGGGAGTCCGAAGGGGGGGTACCGGCGCAGGTGGAGGGGGGGTACCAGAGGGGGCACCGGCGCAGGTGGAGGGGGGGTATCGGAGGGGGTACCGGCGGAGAGGGTACCGGAGGGGAGGGCACAGGAGGGGGTGGAGGGAGCACCGGCGGAGGCGGAGGTGGAGGTGGGGGTACCGGCGGAGACGCACGTCGAGGGGGTACCGGCGGAGGTGGAGGTGGAGGTGGAGGGGGTACTGACGGAGGGGACGGTACCGGAGGGGAGGGCACAGGAGGGGGTGGAGGGGGTACCGGCGCAGGTGGAGGCGGATGACGTAGTATTTGTGTCGGAAGGGACTAGGAGCTGAGGAAGGGTACCAAGCGTGCTGTTGACGTGACACCGATGGTGGTTGGTAAGAGATCGAGATTGCCGTCACAGTACATCGTTTCCCCCTTCACAGCTGAGGCGAAGAGACGCACGTTCTTGGATGGGACCTTTCCCAATCTCTTCCGCGAGGTCGACCCGGTTCGGCAGAAGGCGTTCTCATTGTGGTTCACATCCCTTCAGCTTGAGTAAGTATTTTATCATTTTCATAAATTATGTAAAAGATCATCTATGCTTTTTGTAACAATTCACTATTTTGATTTTTGTAGGGACAACTATAAGATAGGGACGATGACCATCTCGAAGTGGTTCGACGATGTTCTGACGAGGGGTGCGTGGCTCGCCGATGATGTAAGGATATTCTCTTTGTTATTTGGTATTTTATTTAATTATTTTTTATTGGTGTTAGCACATGGACTTGGCTATGGAACTGTTGCGCGATAGAGCTCGGAGACACCCGAGATCTTTTGGCATTCCTGGCCGAGTCATCCTTAGCTCCAGTTTCGCACGTGCCCTTGATATTGAGCACAGCACACTCCTACTCCAAGGCGGCGGATATGTGGTGCCCGAGTATATGTTGGAGTGGGTCATTGGGCTGGAGCCGACATACGGGCAGCCATGGACGGATTGTACACATATGTACATTCCACAGGTCGCAAACTCACACTGCTTTGCAGTTGAGATCTCTTTCGCGGATTCGACTATACATGTGTACGACTCCGACCATAGCTGTTTGACCCAAGGGCAACTGGAGCAGATATTGGAGCCGATGAGAGTGATCATTCCCATGATGGCTAGACATGCGGATATTCAAGTAAATGACAGATTAGCCATTATACGGGACACGACGACGGCGAGACAAGAAATATCGAAAGAATTTACAAGTTTTCAATTTTTAAATTTAGTTTTTAGCTATATGTTATCGAATTAATATATTTTTATTTACTCGCAGGGGCGACTGTGGGATGTTCGCGATAAAGTATATAGAATTTTTGAGTATTGGTCGCAAGGTTGATACAATTTCCCAATCGTTTATGGACATGTGGAGGTTGAAGCTAGCTTGTGATTTGTATGAATATAATTGTGATCCTTAGTACATTGTGTAATTATGTAATTAATATACATTATTTTATTTAAATGTTTATTTCATATTCCATTAAGTAATAATGAATGTAAATAAATAATTTAAATAAATATTTGAATTAATCAATTAACATAAATCATGTAAATAAATAATTTCATTAATCAATTAACATAAATTATGTAAATAAATAATTTCATTAATCAATGAATTTAAATAAATAATTTAAATAAATATTTGAATTAATCAATTAACATAAATTATGTAAATAAATATTTGAATTAATCAATTAACATAAATTATGTAAATAAATAATTTCATTAATCAATTAACATAAATTATGTAAATAAATAATTTCATTAATCAATGAATTTAAATAAATAATTTAAATAAATATTTGAATTAATCAATTAACATAAATTAATATTTAACGACACTAAATAAATATTTGAATATTTCATATTTAACGACACTAAATAAAAACATATTATTCAGTTATACATATTATACTATTACATAATATTACACATCGGTTGAATTGTTATGTAGAGGAATCTGACTTGTACAAAATTGACGGGTATGCCCTGTTGCGCCGCATCTGCCGCACTTACGAGGTCGGGGAAATTCTTCGGTGGATGGTATTCTAGACGTACGTCTACGTCCTGGAGCACGTGGTCCGATTTCGAGTGGCAACAAATTATTAAGTGGGAGAATATGGTCGGGAACTTCCCACTCGGCTTCATTTGGCAGGGGAAATATCGTTTCGGCATACGCCGCTTTCCAAAAATCAGTCGTGTAATAAACACTGCATAAGGCGTGTGTCGGAATCCCTCTATGCATAGCCACTGCCACTGCATGCGTACACGGAAACCTTTCCAACTGGAACTTTCTACACGTGCATGTGTTATCATTCAAGTCCACGACGTATCCGATATTACGTCCACATCTCACGGAGAAGCGAAACTGATCCAGTGGTTCCACGCATACCGTCCTCGCAACCTCTAGAGTTTTGAAGATTTTATCTTCCTGAGCCGGAGTCAGCACACTTGTGCAATTTTGTGATTCCTCACGCCGGTCATGAAACCACTGCTGCAACTTGTTACGAATTTGCTCAATCATTGCGAGAATTGGTAACTCTCGATCCTTCTTGAATAACGCATTGAGCGACTCAACATTGTTCGACGTCATCATGTTGTATCGACGTCCTGGAAAATGTGATCGTGCCCAATGTTTGTTCCCCATCTCCGTTAGATAACCCATGCAGCAGGTGATTTACTTTCTATTTCAACCATGAACTTTTCAAACTCTTCAAAACTGTACGCCTCTACAGCTTTCCTAAACAATGCAATGATGTCACTGCTCCGAAACTTTCCCTTTAGGTTACCATGTATATGGTACATATAATAATCGTGATGTGCCTCAGGAAAGACTTCGGCGATACCATTTATTATTGACTGCCCCCGATCAGTTACTAATGCAAGGTCTCGACGTCTCTAATTACTTCCATCAGCTTCGTGAAGAATCATCGCATCGCTAAATCGTTCTCTCCATTGACCGTGCTGAACACAAGAGGGTAAATTTGGATGTTGGGATCTTGACACGTAGCAATAATCAACTTGCCTTCGTATCTAGCCTTAAGGGTTGTACCGTCGACTAGAATTACGGGTCGCATCGCGTTCCGAAATCCTCGAATGCACTGTCCAAGGGCCATGAAAAAATACTTGAAGCGATACCCGTCGTCCGTATCAATATAAAATGCCGATCCAGGATTAGTTTTCTCCATGTTGTGGCAATATCTAGCCAATTTAGCGTAACTTTCCTCGGCCGAACCCATTAAGTCCTCCAATGCGCATTCTTTGGCCTTCCAGGCTTTCTGATAGCTCATGACCACCCCGTAATCTCGACGGACGTCATTGATAATGTCCGAAGGTCTGTAGATCGTTCGTGGGTCCCGAAACTTGTCCATTATTTGTCGACCAATAAACCATGCTCGGGCCTGTCTGTGATCATTTCGACGAATACCCACTTCGCAAGTATGTTCTCGTGCATACTTATGGATTACAAAGAACTCATTCGTGTCCATTTTCGTCGCTCGCAAACGCCAATGGCAACTGTCGTCAATGCAGATGATTGTGTACGTCGACTTGTCCGATTTTTTAACTTTAAACTCGAAATTGTGTTTTAAAGCAATCCGGTGCACAGCTTCTTGCAAATCTTTCTTTGTTTCGAACAGTTGCTCGACATATAAATCTTCATCATCAGGAACTGTACGAGAACAATTAGAGGTACCTGAACCCGACCCATGTCTTCGACCGGATAAAGCAATCAAATCCTCATTCGTAAATTCATTTGCATTCTCGTTGTCATCAACTATCGAGGGAATTCTGTGCGTAACGGTGAAATCATGATGATGAACAACTGTAGTGGGAATAACCACATCATCCTCACGAGCTATCTCCACCGTGTTCCAAAAATCATTCACATTATGATCCCCTCTATCGAGATCTTCGTGTTCACCATCGGGGACATTCTTTTTTACTAAAGTTACGCAAAGAGGAGTAGTCCTGCGATCTTCGTTTAATGCAATTAAAGCTTTGATGCCATTTCTAGAAGTAACCTTTGTAGGTGGAATTGGAATGGATGTATGCTCGTTGTTGAATAGAAATCTCAATTCCATGTCGTACTGAGAGGGATTGATGTCAAGCACGTCCTGTATCTCACTGTACATTTCTGCATACGATGTATTCGATGTCAATACAATTGAAATTGAGCCATGTATATCACCTGTCCATTTCCAGACCCATCGACCATTTCCATTATCTTCAAATTCACCAAAGTAAAGAACCGGGATTGCAACCATATCTGCTGCATTAAAAAAAATATATATTTGTTATGTTCGTGGAAAAAAAAACCGTCGAGGGTGCACCGCCCCGGACGCCCGGACGTCCCGGAAGTCTGGGCCCGGACTCCCGGACGCCCTGACGCCCAGGTGTCTGGGGCGTCCGGGCCCAGACTCCCCGGACGTCGGGGTCGTGTTTAATTGGTTTTCTTCTTCCATCACAGATCTGAAAATCTCAATCAGATGAATTTTTTTCTCGTTTTTGTTTAAAAATGTCGATTATAGATCATAAAATTTTCATATACATAAGATTTAAAGATTAAAATAATGTACTTAACCAAAACGAAATCAAAAATACGTAAAAATATGCTTACCGAATTCACTGATGGCTGTGAAATATTTCCTTGTTGAGTGTTTGATAAGTTTTTATCTGTGTTGGAGTAAACAGATGGAGAAAGTGAATTGGTTTCGAAATTTTACGTAGGAAGTGTTTGAAATTCTTTATAACTTAAAAAGGGTATTATTGTCTTTTTGAAACCATACCATTTTTTGTAATTTATATAACATTTTAAGGGTAATTTCGTCTTTTCAGCCTTAGAAGGCTATTGTGGTGAATGGTTAAAATTTTTGGGCAAAATGGAAAAAGGGTGCTTTGACTTGGGCATTTTGAAAAGTACCCCGAGGTAGTTGTCCTAGAGTTTGGGTTTTTTTTTCTTTGAATTAAATTTTTTTAATATTTTTTTTATTAAAGCTTGTGGACTTCCCAGATTTAAAATCAAACTTTTAGTAGATTTTTATAAAAGTTGAGAAAATGTGTGATTAAAAAATTGTGTATCCTTTGAGATGTGTATCTAAAATTAACTATTGGCATCTGCAAGTAATGGAGGTTTATAAACATCCGCTTAAAACTAAAGTTATGTATGGTTGAAAAGCTGTGGGACCTATGAAAGATGTGATTAATATTGATTGTTTGACTTTGACTTAGATTAAAATCTGATTTTAATCAAAAACGTTTTGGAGTGACATGATTTTTTCAATTTTGAGAAATTATTCTCATTTCTCAAGATGCAACATCAATTATATTAGTCATCAAAATTTTCTTAATAAATATGTATTTATTTTACGTTCGATATCTAATATTGTGCATGAACACTATTATAACAAAATAATTATCAAAAAAATAAGCTTTTAACTTAAGTTTATGAATAAATCAACCATAAGGGATCCAAAGTTCGGGAACTAAAATGTAAATACTTAAAAGTTGTGCTGAACCTCACGATGAAGATTTGAGAGTGCTCGGAGTCAATTGGATAAAGGAAGACGTCAATGGAATCAAATTTAGTCAAAAGATGATCACAAATCAATTTCCAACCGAAAAGTTATGCTCCGAAGTTTTAGTCTCATATTGAGACCTATTTTTGGCATAAAAAGTGATCGAATTGGAGAATGATGCCTGAATCAAAATTGTAGCCAAATGAGTTAGCTTTCCAGCGCATTTTGAATCGCCTCAATCGGACATTGAAATACAAAGTTATGATAAAAATATTGAAGGAAGGTGCAACTACCTGTTTAAAATAAGAAATTCTGTTACATAGTCCGTTAAAACAACAAATTCCGTTAGTTTTTCCGTTAAAAACAAGAAATTCCGTTACATAGCCACTTTTAATATATAGAAGATATATTGTCCAATAAAGGTAATTAGGAATGGAATATAAGAGGTTGGAGGAGGGAGTTCTGAAAAGTAGAAATTTATACAAGGGATTAATAAAGAAGATGTGATAGTAAACAAGTAAAATTAGGGCTTGTGTGGGAGGGATTAAAATCAGATTAAAATTGAAAATATAGCCGTTATTGTTGACTTTTATTAGACGAGTGGGACCCAATAACGGCCATATTTTCAATTTTAATTGGCTTTTAATCCCTCCCGAACGGGACCTTAATTAGGTGATACTGAAGTTTTTTCCACCAATTTTGGTCAAAAATTCAATTTCATCCTTAATTTAAAGATAAATGTTAAATTCCATCCTTAACTTCTCATTTCATCTATATGTTAGTTTCATAAAAAAATGATTAACTAAATAGTAAGTTATTTAGATTTGATGTGTAATTGTTGAATATTTATGAAAATGAACTGTTGTATTTTTCAATAGGCCTTAAGGAAGGGTGTGTTTGATTGTAAGTATATAATTTGTATGAAAAAAAAATTTGTCTAAAACTTAATTGAATAAAAATTATTAATTAAATATGTTTGATTGATTTAATTTTCAGCCTGAAAATGTTACACTCGTTCATCTTTTATTGGTGAATAGATAAGAGAGATGTGGATAAATGAGAGAGACAAGGTAAATTGCCTGAAAAATAAAAATCTACATCTTCCTAAAGAAAATGTTTTTCTTATTTTTGAAGAAAATATGGTCACGTGACCAATTTTTGGAAAATTAATCTTTTGCTTATGAAAGTTTCCCATAATTAAAAACTCAAGCCTTGATTTTTCTTCTTTTTTAAACCACTTTAATGGTCATTATTTCGAAACACTTAAGTCTCATAATCATTTTCAATCACATATTTAATTATTTATACAATAAAATATTTTACACGTAAATTCAAAAACAAAATCAACTTTTTAACCACACTACACATTATCCAAAAATTCACCATTCAAAACTCTATTTTCTCAAAATAATGATCATCCTTAATTACCTCCGATTAACATACAAACTTTATTTAATAAAACTGTTTAGATATTATTTTAGAAAACCTAGGAAGATTGTGCTAGTTTTACAAGTTATCGTTTGACTCAAATTTAGGTAATGTTGTGAAGTTGACATTTGATTACAGTATAAGATATTCTTTTTTACATTGGTCATTAAGGAATTGATTTTTTTAAGTCACTACAAAAAAAAAAAAAAAAAACCCAATAAAGCAGACGAAGAACCTTCCTAGACTACTTGACAAAGATCAAAACCTAGATGGAAAGTTTAGTTCGTTACACAACACAAGACTCGACAAAATTGAGGAAGAGACACATTTGTCAAAATTTACCTAATACCTGTGTACCAAACATCCAATGATCCAAAGGAGTCTTCAATAGAAGGACTCTCGTCTTTTCATGCAACTTCTAAAGAGGGTCAACGCAAGAAATATCCAACACTCGAAAGAAGAAGAAATAGACAGAAGGCTTGCTACAGGGATAGGCTAAAGGGAAGATAATGAATAAATAACCATCTCTTATCCAGTTTCTCATAAATGGATGATGGTCCATCTCTATTCCATTTGAATGTACTTGCTCAACCAGAATCGGGTATGACATTCTGATGATGACCTTAATGCTTGGCTTATTAAGCTAACTCATAATACCATGCTTGGAGGGAGGGAGAGAATAACACAACTTTCTATCAGGCGGAGGCCGACGCTACCACACTGTTGCTGATATCATTTCAACGGTACAGGAACAAGCAGGAGAATAGTATGAAATACTAAGCAAAATTGGCAACTTGTAGTTGCTTCAGTCTATTAACCAAAACTTGCAGTCATGCTTTAACAGGCTTATGAACTTATATTGATGCAAGGGAATGCCCATCCTGATCTATATTAATAATAAAATCCTTTCCTTTTGCTTGGAAAAAATGGATTCAAAAATCACAAGTAATGCAAAACGAAAAATAAAATGCATTGCCCTTCCAGTTTCATCGTGCTCATATATTTTGAAATTCATATCTTTTCTACTTCTTCCTGCTCAGTGCCGTGGGTGCTTCCAGGAGGCAGTGTCTGCAAATAATCACATTACAAACATAAGCACACAAGTGAATGGCAGCTTTCATCAAATAAGTCATAGATTTAGGAAAAGCAAAGGGCCCTTCAGTGCTTCCTACAAGAGGCAGTTTACTAGTGTTCAATAACACCCCTTGTTCAAAGCTTTAACACGAAAAACAGAAGAAAGAGAAATACTAATATTTCAGAAAGAAAAGATAACGAAAAGAAACATCTATCACACAGTATTTAGTAGGATTTGACACTGCAATGGACAAGAATTTAGTTTCTTTTTCTTTCTTAGCCCTTGCCTGGAGCAGATTCTCACCTTATTTTAAGGAAAATTTGGACCGTTAGAAAGTAGATGGGCCCCTTCCAGCCATAATATTTTGACTCAAAATTAGTTAAATTACCATAAATGTCCTTTCAAAATTAGTGTATTAAATGTCAAAAGGGTATAAATGTAATTCTGCAAAATCTGGTCAAAAGGTGCGGCTGCCAGATTCCTGTATAAGGGTAAAAAAAATTTCTAAAAATTTTGTAAGAATCGAGGCCAAACAAGGGCCTCATATTGTCAAGTCGAGTTGAACCCATCCGACCAAACAATTCCTAGTGAAGCATTTTATCAAACAGGTCATAGGCGATTGGGGAAGCCCCAACACAAAGACAAACTAACTACACAAATATTGAATCACTTACAGCAAAGCTAATTGTTTTCAAGTCCAGAAATGTAGGGCACCTTTGTAAACCAGTAGAAATTATCCGGCAAATTATTTTTATGCAAATGTAAGTACATAGAAAGGAGGCAGGAAATTTTACCAAATCAGGCTTGTATATATTATGCACAACTGAAGCGCCAATGAGAAGTGACACTACGACAACAACACACAACCATGCCAATGATGGAGTTCCCGTGGGTTGCTTCCCTCCAAATTTCTTATTCATCTCTCTCTATCTCTCTTTGTCTCTCTAGTCAGCCCTTCGTATTCACCTCCTTCCCCTTTTAGCTTCAGGAAAGTAAATACTATTAATTATGTCTATATACCATTGTTCTAAAAAAGGGGAAAATGCGTCGCCTAGGCGCGACGCGGGACCAAAACGCGTCGAATTAGGGAAATGCGGGAAAAATGCGTTTTCCAACTAAAAGGCGCGCATTAGGCTCGACTAATGCGGGCCTAATGCGCGCCTAGGCGCGACTAGGCGCGCATTAGTCCATCTAATCCCCCTTTTTTTTTTTTTTTAAAAATCTTTTTTTTTTTATATATTGAAAAATCTATTTTTTTTATATAAAAATATATTTAATGCCTTAAAAATACAAAACGCATTATGACGCTTATTCTTCGCATTGACACGCCTAAACTTGTGATTCTTGATTCTCGGCCTCGACGCTTCGGTACGCATTACGCATTTTAGAACACTGCTATATACAATATATGTACAAAATAAATGTTCACATGTAAATATATAATTGTCTTTATACATGTCAGCAAATCAGGAGCAGAGAGAATTGAAACTGCAATTGAAATGAGAAATCTGAGCACTGTGTTTACTTATTTGTGTGGTAAATAACAGACTTACTCGCAACCTACAGGTTGTTGGTTAGTGGCGAGAGATAAGAAATTGGCAGCGGATGGGCTGGTGGGGGAGAGCGACTGAGGAGAGATCGCGCAAGTATTGGACAGGAACACCAAACACCCAGGCTAATTTTCAACTTTGTTTCAGGAGAAAATTGTGTGAATTTGGGGAAACTGGCACAGAAACTACTACATCATCTAAAGAGACATTATAATATATGAATGGGAACACCTGAAAAAAAAATGGAATAAACTCGTGTATATGCACGTATTGATTTTTGGAGACAACAAGCCAAGAAACCCAAGTGATGAACACTGAACAGTTATAAATAAGTTGCAAGAGATAAACAAAGCAACGAAAGAGCCCAAATAATTACAGCTACCTTATTTCATTAGCAAGTATTAATAGTGAATAATTCTTGTATTCTCAATCTCGTATATCATATAGGAGGTGTTGTGATCAAGCTATTCGCTGGAAGACTACAATGTTATGCAATAATCATTAGCTAATATGAGTCGAAACAAATCCTTATGAATCCGAACGTTGCTTGCTGTATTATTAGTAATTTTCCAAAACAAACCATCACTGAAAAAGCTCTTATATAAACATCACAAATGGGGAGAAACTAACAGGCATTCTGCAACTAACAAATTAATGAACTTCTAATTTGAACCAAGTTATTATCGATCTTGGCTAGACAAATTCGAAGGAGAACCAATTCTATGTCATCTATTACAAAGTAACTGCTATTAAGTATTAACTGAACTCATGGGCTAGAGAAAGTTGAAGTAGAAGATTGATAGCTGAACACAGTAACTTGCTTGGAAGCTCTGTTTTGTTTCCATTTCCAATATTGAAAAACATGCTAATTTCAGGGATGCCAAACGTTTATCTAATTCAATCTCTAATTTTCGAAAATAATGCTCTACACCTCTTCTCATGACACCATCTCCTCAACCTACCAGACCCAACATCCAACAGCAACAATTCCAATGAGAAGCATTGGCAACATATATATGTAGATAGCATATACAAATATAAATAAAAAGCAAGAGCATTTATTTTCCAGGTTAACTTTTGGGTAAAAGAACCGATTGATGAAGTGAAAACAACCTACAAATTACACCTTGCAATTTGCCTATTGGACCAATATCTTTAAAAGTTATAATTATCCATGTTGGGTTTGAAGAAGATAGTTCTAATTAAATTTTGCGAAATTGCATTTTGATCCACAAACATAATTAACATGTAATAAATAAATTCCAATAAGAAAACAACACAGCTTTAAAGCAAATTACAATTTGTCGTGCAAACTGTAGTACAATATGCACGTCATGTCAAAATTAGCATTACTGGCATCAAAATTTTAAGTGTAATTCTCGTCTCACGCAAATCAATATCATAATAAGCCAAAGCATATCCTTTTTCCTTTTCAGTCGGGCATTTTCTCAAACTCTTATCAATGGTCGAGGACAATGCAGTCACAATTTATGGCTAAACTCTACCAGAGACAAGAAGGAAAATATCCAATATTTCCCACATTACAATAGCACAGTGCTTCATAAAATTGATACAAGAATTCCAACTTCCGTAACAAACATGCCATTCTAATCAAACGACAGAACAAAGGATAAAGTTTACCTCGGAGATCCTTCAGAATGAGATATTATAATTAAAACAAACATTCAAATTTGGCTATTCTAATTTACCTCAACATTCAGGAATTCAGAGCAAAAAATTAGAACCCAATTCAGAAACGAACACAAGGAGGTGGAGGTAGAAGTGTAAAAATTACTATCTAATATCCGTAAAGTTTAATTTTCGAAGATAGTTTAAAAACTAGAACCCAATTCAAAGATAGTAAGTAATTATTAAACGAGAGACTAATGGAAGATAAAGTTTTGCTATTTTTCAAAAAAGTATAAAGATTTTATAATAGGACATTTGCTTACCTTCTGGCAAATTTTTCAGAGGCCTCTGGAGTGGAATTGGTGGTTCTGATATCGCTTCAGCAATCATAAACGTCTGTAGGGTGGAAGCGGAAGTATGTTTTTGTGGAGAAGGATTAGGAGGCGCCGATTGTTTATTTTCTGCCTGTATTTCCGAGTTAATTGTCCCAATCAGTCACTAAGCTTATACTTGTGTCTTCAATTGCTCCCTGAACTTTACAATGTTGTGCTTTGGCCATTAAATCTATTCAAACTTTGAACGTCACTCACCAACATAACATCCATTTCAAACCTTTAACGAAATTAATAATGTGGCTAACGAAATAATCTTTAACAGAACTAGTAATGTGGCTAACGAAATTCACATATGACGTCGCGTCACGCCATTAATAAATTGTCACGTTTTCGATTATTTGTTAAATTTTGAAAAAAAAAAAAAAAAGTCTTCGATTGCTCATTGAACTTTGAGGCGATCGAATTTTAATCACTAAACTTATAAAAATGACCTGAGTTAAACATTAATCATTGTACATGCTGATACTATTTCGTATTTGATGGCTGCATGGGGGAGAAACCAAGAAAAAAAAAGATAAATTCTTGCAAGCTTGTAGTCCATCCAACTATAGACTTAGTTCTTGTATGAGGAAAAGATACATAATAGAATAATGCTAAACGACCTTTATTCAACCAAAGCTAAATCTCATCAGTCAAGAATACAAGCTCTGGGCTAAATGGAAAGATCTCTAGGCAAAATCCAATAAGAGTGCATGTCAAGGCAGGGTCCATCAGATACCTCAAATGGATACTGGATAGTAACGATAATTTTTTTCGAACAGTTAACCATAATCTTTCAATTTTATAAGAAGATAACAGCCACTAATCATACTAATGCAGTACAACCAGAATCAGCAGAAGTCATTGATCAGGAACAAATTAAACATGAATAAATGAGCAAGCCAAATGTAATCTACCAAATAATATGATATATCATACATTAATCAACTGCATCTGAAGGTAAAAGTTCATTGTTAAATCAAAGAATAGAATTCCAAACCATTAATAGAAGGGGTAGGGGGGGTGGAATTACCCTAAAGATTTTAGTACAGTCATGATACAAACCAAACCAGTTATATGCAGTGTGAGCAACAGAGAGACACATAATTTGTTTATTCTAGTGGAGGCCTGATACTAACCAAAGAGCAGAAGATAAAGCGTTCCATGATTTGATCTTGTCACTGGGCTAGTTTGCATATATCTTCATACTCAACAGCCTTGAGAACCCTCCCATCATATATTCCCTTCTCAATCTGAACCTTGGCGCAAAATTTGTCAGTATCGACTGCGAGCAACCTTGCATTTGATCCGCGATATGCCCCATTAACTATCTTTACAAGGCCCCCAATTTGCGGAATTACTGTCTCGAGCTCCTCTTGATCAACCCTCAGTAAATGCATACTCTCAAGCATTTCAATCTCGCCAACGTACTTATCAATTACCTTCCGTAAGACACCCTTTTGCTTATAGTACCCCTTTTCCGCTAAGGTTTTACTCATAACTTTCACAATAATTCCCTCGCACAACCAATAATCCTTCCTGTTAATCCTCTCTTTTGCCTTCTCTTGTTCTCTCATCAATTCGTCCAACACTGATGCTCCACCCCCATTCTTCCCCGATATTTGGTCTTCCCCCTTTCGCTTCCCATTTTTATTATCATTCTCCCCTTCATCAAACACCAATCTAGAACTCTCCCCCTTCTCCTTTACAACAAGGTTTTTTGTAGACCCTAAACTCAGCTTAATTTTCTTATCACCATCTCCCTCAGATTTTTCTAACATTCTTGTCTTAGTTTCTACTTGGTCCAACCCATTCTCATTCGCAGTTGTGGATGTCATCATCAGCTGCTCGGCACGCTCAATTTGCCTCTGAATCTCCCGCTCTTTCTTCTCCTCATCCGCCATGTCTGTCTTAATCCTCTTATTCTTCATCTTCTCCTTAAAAAGTGTCTCCGAATCCCGGTCTATATAAGTAATGAACCACCCTTTGGGAGTTTCGTCGACTTTACACTTGCCAATCCTACCCAAATACTTGACAAACTCGGTAAGCGTAGCCCACTGGGTAGAATTCATGTGAACATGATGGCGGTCAGCGATATATTCATTATACACAACAGTGGCGGCTATGCGGCTGAATCGGTGGCTCCTCTTCATGTGTTCCAGAAAGGAGGTCTCGAACTCCTCGGAATATCCATCGACGATTCGGTTGGGGTTTTGGCCGAAGACTTCCATCTGGCGCTGGTGGGATTCGCTCATACAGTGGCACTTGAACCCGTTCTCGTCCCGGCATTGCTTCTGGCACATCTGGCAATACCATCGCAGCTTCTGTAAACCCTTGGCTTTGATTCTGTTGGCAATTGCTTTTGGGGTCAGGAACTCATTTTTACCCATCGTTGATTTTATAAGCAAACCAGAAATCGGGCAAGAAAGGGAATCAGACTAATTTGAGGAGTCGGATCTCACGTACAAGATGAATTTCTAATTCAAAATAAGGATGGGCCGGCCCTGCGCTAAATAAAGTGGAAATTACGTCAGATAATTAATATATTAACTTAAAAATAATGCATTCAAATAAAATTTGAAAGGTTATAATCAAATGTAGATTCAAAAAGTTACCTTTGATTTCTTTAGCTCTGACTGTTTTCCTCTCTTAAATGCTTTAAGCTTGACAATTATTTTTTCCTTCTTGGCAATTTGTTTCTCCACCTTAGCGATTACTTTCTCCTCCTTGGCAATTGTTTTCTTCTTCTCGGCAATTGCTTTCTCCTTCTTGGCAAATGTTTTTTCAATTTTCTGCAAAATGATTTATAGTATAATGAATTCCCAATTAAAGATCATCTCATTTCATCTTAATTCTCTACGACTTCAAAAGGCATTAACATAAAATAATGTATATGAAGTTAACCATTCTCTTGGACTAATGGTAATGAACTCTAGTAGAAGAAAACTTAATATGAAAATAATGAATAGAGAATGCATAATTTCCCGTTTAATTGAACTAGAAGTTCAACTTTTTCTTTCCATGACTAACAAGTTAACTCATAAGAAATTAGAAAACTGAACAATAACATCACAAATTGTTTAGCTGATCCTTGGGTTTTCCAGACCTAGAGTCAAATGGACCAACATCATCACCAACAATGTCATTGATGGAATTTATTTGGATAAATGAAAAACAGAACCATAATCTAATAGAAACAAGAACTAATTGACATTTCACACATAAGATGTATGTTATAGTATATACACAGAAGTTAAAATCATCAAACCTATCTCTATTACACAAGCCGTTGAAATAGCCTCTTTACATGAAACCACCACTGCAGCCCTCAACAAAGTTCAAAAGCCATCTAAACCATATAGCCCCACCAACTGGTTAATATAATTTGCAACAAAATCCTATTAATGGAGTCTGATTGTGGCAGAAAACTATATATTCACAGATTGTTGAATAGAATACAAATTATACACTCAAATTTGTGTGTGAAATTATACTAGTAAGTTTGAAAAGAGAATAAATGTTGATTTTGTCTTTTCCATTTGGTTCGCAGCCAACATTTTTTTTTTA
Source organism: Fraxinus americana (assembly GCA_035079005.1). NCBI lineage: Eukaryota > Viridiplantae > Streptophyta > Magnoliopsida > Lamiales > Oleaceae > Fraxinus > Fraxinus americana. The sequence continues at coordinate 96,711 of JAVHZT010000089.1, read as the reverse complement.
AAACTTTTTTCCAGGGACGGATCCAGGATTTTTGACAGGGGGAACTGAAGTACTTAAATAAAGTCAATGTAATATAAAAATTCGTTAAAAAGATATTTTTTATTTTTAAGTCGCTCCAAAGGAGGATTTGAAACATAATAATATTCTATAATATAAATGCTAAAAACGGTTAAAAGAAAAAAATAAAGAGACGACAACTAAAAGAATTAGAATATAATAGAGATGACACAAAATGATCTGATCTAGACAATATTTAATAATTTCAGAAACAAAAATTCAACCCCCAAAATTATTTTCTTTTCAGGAAAACAAATGAAAAAACTTTTGTACGGAAAAATACCACATAGCCAGAGGAAAGTTATCAATGTACAGAAAAGGGTATCTATTGTAAATCTAAAGAAATCATATAACACAGAAAAATAGAAAGATGTCTTGTTTTGATTGAACGAAATCACACAAAAATCTCTAACAAATCTCCAAACAGACTCCCAAAATTAGAAATTGTCGTTCACTTTCCCAAAATTTCTTAGCACCGTAGGAAGATTTGGAAGCACACACTCAAATTTACCAAACTAGTTCTTTATATTAGCTTTTGAGTTTGAAACACGAATTGAATATAGTTCTAAATCCTAATCCCATTCTGGATTCCCATTCAATATTTAAAAGGAACTAGAATATGTTAGCAATAGATCCTATTCCCAGAATCCCATTCAGTATAATCCTAATGCCATTCAATATTTGAGCAATAAATCATAATCCCATAATGTGATTCCCTAATCCCTATCAAAATCTGAAAATAATCACAGCACACACTATCCAGCACACGGCAGTGAATGCACAAAATCCTCCGGCTCCACAGTTCACCCCAAATCAGATTCTGCATCTCAAAATATTTTAAAAAAACAAGAAAAAAATACAGACAAAACCAGGGACGGACCCAGCATTGAAATTCAGCCCGGGCAGACGTTACCGCTCAGCGTCGACAATCAGCGATCGTAAGAACAATAGTGCAAGTGTGCAAAACATACTAATTTCTCATAATTTCAGAACTCAGAAGAACCAAGTATACCTAAACCTAATTACCAATTTACTTATCACCAAAGAAATCAGACATCAGACAGAGACCATGCACAACAAATTTGATAATCAGGCTCACGCATCACTCATCAGCTCAGCAAAGAAATCAGAATTCAGAGTCTAGGACAATGCACAACAGCACAAGACAACAAATTTACTGATTGCAATTTGCAGAAGAACCAAGTATACCTAATTACCTATCACAGATTCACAAATCACAGTATCACTTATCAGATTATGAGCAAAGAAACCAGACAAACAGAGACTATTTTTGCATTTCATTGCACTTAAATTTCATGACTTAACATCGAAAAATAATTCATAAACACTTAAAAATGAAACCGGTATATAAAAAACAACTCATAGTTTCAAATTCAACAAAACTCGCGACGGACTGATGGCGGGCTGTCCGGACTGGGCTAATCGGACTGGTGGTGGTGGGAGGCGGCAGCGAAGGGAGACGGGCGACTGGGAGTGGGCGAGAGATTTGGGAAATTGGTGAAGAATGGGGAATTTGCCAATTTGGGGATGGATTTGGATTTTGGAACGAAGGCCTACTCCTATATCCTATATATGATATAATTAAGGATTGGCCGAGAACAAATGGTCCAATCCAATTACAAAAAAAACGATGATGGGCTGGGCCGAATTGGCCCAGTTTCAAAAAAAAAAAAAAAAGATAGGCGGAGAAGAAGAACCAGAACTGGCGAGAACGTCCCCACTGCTTTGGCAGTCCGACGGATCCCAGCACTCGCGGCCGCGCCCCTGACCGGGTGCTGGGTCCGTCTCTGGACAAAAAATTTAGTATTTATTTTTATTTTACTTTTATAGCCAAAAAATATTGTAAAATTAACCAAATTTAAAATGTATATACATTAATTGATAATATATTAACATAAAATTATTATATTTTTACTGAATAATCATATTTTATGGAATAAATTGTTATAAAAAAATTCAAAATTTCAAACTAAACGTGCTTTCTAGTTTCTTGTTTTGAGAAATAAATTTTTAAAATTATAAACAATACACGTTTAAACGTTTAGGTGTAAAACTTTAGTATGAGTATTTTTTGAATATCCTTTTTTTTTTTTTTGTGGAATACACTTGAAAATTTTCCTAATTAATAAATGCAAAAGTTAGACCAGTTGAATATTTAACATTTTCTCATGATAAATTAAGGGTCCGTTTGATTGCAAGGGTAGAAAGAAAATGAATTTCAGGGAAAGTAATTGCCTAAAAATTGTTTTCCAGCGACCTGTTAATTGATTGTGTTTGATTGGTATAATTTTTCACCCGGAAAAATTTTGAAATTTTGGATTTTTTTTTTGTTCACGTTTGGCTTAATTTTACATGAAAATTGTCCATTAAAATGAATTTTTTTTTTTTTTTTTTACAAATGGTTATGAAATTTGTTAACATTGCCAAAAGTAAAAAAAAAATTGCTCGAAAACTATTTTTTCACCAAAGTTTAGTGTTCGTTTGACTTCGTTTTATATGGAAATTGTCCATTAAAGTAAAAAAAAAATTTATAATTGATTATAAAATTTGTTAACACTGCCAAAAAAAAAAAATGGTAGAACCTGGAAAAGACTTTCCCACCAAAATGGTGGGAAAATGAATTCAAGGAATTGAAGGAAATTGTGACCGTGTGAAGCAAAGTGGGAATTCCAATTCCCTAGAAAAAAAAAGCATATCAAACAATGAAAAAGTGGGAAAATGGAAAAGCTCCATGGAATTGGGTGGCTATCAAACACGTCCTAAGTAAGAAATAAAAAAATAAATTCTTAAATAAGATGTTTTGAAATTTAACTAATTCAAAAAAATTCAGAATCTCATACATAGGGCTTGTGTGGGAGGGATTAAAATCAGATTAAAATTGAAAATATAGCCGTTATTGTTGACTTTTATTAGACGAGTGGGGTCCAATAACGGCCATATTTTCAATTTTAATTGGCTTTTAATCCCTCCCGAACGGGGCCATACATACATACATATATATATATATATATATATATATATATATATATACACTAGTTGCACGCCCGTACAATATACGGGCTTTGGTATTTTTAAGGTAATATTAGCATATCAAATATTAATGATATTGTGAAACGTCAATAAGTTTTTATCTAACATAATAGCCAACGAAAGAACCCCTCATAGCTACAAGAATACAAGAAAATATGAAATAAATCAAAGCAAAAATATACTAAAATGTAAGCTGACAAAAAGAAAAACTATCACTGCCTTTGTGATAGGCTCCTATCAATCTCCAAAAAAGAATTGAGAAGCGATAAATAGTAACAAATTCGATTAGATTTGGTTACAAAATATTTATAAATAGAGAAGAGGTAGGATGTATTAGGTGGGAAAATATTTAGTGAGTTGATTAAATTAGGAGAGCTCGAGGCATGTCGACAGCCTTCGGATTGTTCTTTAATTCTATGGTCAGTTCTTCATTTCATAAATAATTGTCTTACATTCTGCAAATCAATACATATTTACAAATTATAGCTTCAGTTTCATTACATAAATCAGCTTGTAGTACAATTCCCATCTTAATCAGTAATAAATCAGGCTGCTATTGCTCCAGCAAGTTGATAAAAATCATCTCAACAATACAAATCCTTGAAGCAGTTTCACAGGTACAGAAACTCGGCAACGCCTGAATATTGCAGGGGTCGAGGGGGCAGCGCCCCTCGTGGGGGTTTGGGGGCAACGCCCCCAATGGGGATCGACCTAAGTAATAAATAAAAAATAAATTCTTAAATAAGATGTTTTGAAATTTAACTAATTCAAAAAAATTCAGAATCTCATATATATATATATATATATAATAATTTAGGGGCGGAGCCAGGATTATTCGTCAGGCGGGGCACAACTTATCGATGTTGCACATCGAGGAATGCGCCATTGTATAAGGAAAGAGCGGGACGGTGGAAAGGACAGTCCATGTTTGTGAAAGTATTGGTAGGAGTCTGTTTAGTTTACCTCTTCTAATATAGAATGCTCCCACATTAATTCATCCTCAGAGTCTGGGAATGGGATATTGAGCTCAATATCTGCCACAATATCAGGGAAATGATTCTTAAATGCCATTGGAATGTTCCAGCGACCATTATTATATAGTAATAAGTCTTCATTTGACTTCATTTTCTAGGCTAACAGACAGAAGGTGCTTCTTTTTGTGGTTTTGGTGTTAAAATTTGCCTATTATCCACCACAGTACCTGTCAATTTTCGAGAATACCTAAAGTTCAACAATTCCCAAATTTTAATCCTACACTTACCAAATTTAAGCAATTTCTATCCATTAATACCCAAACTTCAGCAACTACATCAGTTCACAACAATACCCAAATTTCAATTTTCAACAATACCCAAATTTCAATTCATAACAGAGTAACAGGTTACAGACAAACCAGAGAAGGCTCAAGAGGTGTACCGTGTGTCCGTGTCCACTGTCCAGTGTTCTAATTCAGTCATTCAGGAATCAGGGCCTCAGGGGTGAGGGGCCAAATCAATTTTCGCCTCTGTAACGATGAAAAACACAAAATAGAAGAAATCAGCAAATGATTCAACAAAATCAATCAACTCAAATTTCAATTTTCAACAGTGTAATAGCCGTACGAGGTGAAACTGTGAAATAGCCGTGCGAGGTGCGAGGTGAGATTGTTAAATAGCAGTGAAGTATCTAATCTCAGCGGTGAAATAGGCAAATAGCGGTGAAGTGTCTTACTCGCTGTCGCGGGCTTGGAGGCTGGAGCAGACGGAGACGTGTCACGACGGGATTCTCATGTCCTCGTCTCAAATGGCTCTCCTTTAATGTTCAACTGGTCCAGTGGAATCTGGAAGATGCACCGTTCGGCGTTCGATTAGCAGTCTGTGGCTGCGCAAATGGAGAACGGGAGACTTAGGAGAAGACGGTGGCGGAGGGATTTGTCGAATTGGGGAGTGAAATGGAATGGAGCTCTGGGCCTGGGTGGGAAGGAGGAAACGTGTGTACAAGGGATGGGCCTTGGAGTCTTTGGACGCTGCTGCTGGGCCTGGGTAAAAAAAAAAAAAATTAGCCCAAAGTTCAGTGTGGGCACAGGCCCACACTGGTCCTAACGTGGCTCCGCCCCTTAATATATATATATATATATATATATATATATATATATATATAATATTGTGCCGTCAAATGTCACAATTATCACATTTGGTAATCATTTAGGTCTACATGAACAATCGCCGCATGAAATTGTTGTAATTTTACGAGAAAGAGATAGTCAAAGTCTCAATTATTTATAACATCTCACGTTAACTTGTGTCATATAAATTGGTAATCATTTAGGTCTACACAAACAATCGCTGCATGAAATTGTTGTAATTTTACGAGAAAGAGATAGTCAAAGTCCCAATTATTTATCACATCTCACGTTAACTTGTGTCATATGAATTGGTTGCAATTATACGATATATAATGAGAGTTACAATTATTTTTTTGCTAAGCAACACTTCCAAAATTACAACATTGACATATTTATATGATAAAAAGTCACAACATACCTTCAATATTTCTTCTAGCTAGTGTCATGTCTACTCATAATCTGTGGAGATTTTAATTGTTGATATCATCGACCATTGTTCTTTAAAGAAAAAATAACTAATTTTCTATATTATAGTGATAGATTTTGAAAAAAGAAACTATTTTCATATATCCATCGATTAGTTCTCACATTAATCTTCTCTAAGAAACCCATCAATGGGTTCCAATACATAATATTCTAAAAAATATATTTAGGAGGTGTTTGGTGGGGATTAAAATTAGATTTTTAATAGATTGTGATAGAAGTTTTTGAAATGTATGGTTGAAAAGCTATGGGACCCATGAAAGATGTGGTTAATATTGATTATTTGACTTTGACTTAGATTCAAATATGATTTTAATCAAAAACGTTTTGGAGTGACATGATTTTTTCAATTTTGAGAAATTATTCTCATTTCTCAAGATACAACGTCAATTATATATTAGTCATCAAAATTTTCTTAATAAATATGTATTTATTTTACGTTCGATATCTAATATTGTGCATGAACACTATTATAACAAAATAATTATCAAAAAAATAAACTTTTAACTTAAGTTTATGAATAAATCAACCATAAGGGATCCAAAGTTCGGGAACTAAAATGTAAATACTTAAAAGTTGTGCCGAACCTCAAGATGAAGATTTGTGAGTGCTCGGAGTCAATTGGATAAAGGAAGACGTCAGTGGAATCAAATTTAGTCAAAAGATGATCACAAATCAATTTTCAACCGAAAAGTTATGCTCCGATATTTTAGTCTCATATTGAGACCTATTTTTGGCATAGAAAGTGATCGAATTGGAGAATGATGTCCGAATCAAAGTTGTAACCAAATGAGTTAGCTTTCCAACGCATTTTGAATCGCCTCAATCGAACATCGGAATACAAAGTTATGATAAAAATATTGAAGGAATGTGCAGCTGCCTGTTTAAAATAAGAAATTCCGTTACATAGTCCTTTAAAATAACAAATTCTGTTAGTTTTTTCGTTAAAAATAAGAAATTCCGTTACATAGCCACTTTTAATATATAGAAGAGATATTGTCCGATAAAGGTAATTATGAATGGAATATAAGAGGTTGGAGGAGGGAGTTCTGAAAAGTAGAAATTTATACAAGGGATTAATAAAGAAGATGTGATAGTAAACAAGTAAATTAATTAGGTGATACTAAAGTTTTTTCCACCAATTTTGGTCAAAAATTCAATTTCATCCTTAATTTAAAGATATATGTTAAATTCCATCCTTAACTTCTCATTTCATCTATATGTTAGTTTCATAAAAAATGATTAACTAAATAGTAAGTTATTTAGATTTGATATGTAATTGTCGAATATTTATGAAAATGAACTGTTGTAATTTTCAATAGGCATTAAGAGTGTGTTTGATTGTAAGTATATAATTTGTATGAAAAAAAATTGTCCAAAACTTAATTGAATAAAAATTATTAATTAAATATGTTTGATTGATTTAATTTTCAGCCTAAAAAATGTTACACTTGTTCATCTTTTATTGGTGAATAGATAAGAGAGATGTGGGTGAATAGATAAGAGACAAGGTAAATTGCCTGAAAAATAAAAATTTACATCTTCCTAAAGAAAATATTTTTCTTATTTTTGAAGAAAATATGGTCACATGACCGATTTTTGGAAAATATTTTCTATGAAAAACCCTAAAATTAGGAACTTGAGTGAAAATAAGAATATACATTAAAAAAAAAAAGATATTCTAACTTTTTTTAGCTATGTGATTAATGTGAAATTTAAAATAAATAAAAATGATTCGATAGTTCCTGGTTTGGTTTACTTGTTCATCGTAATAATAATTGTTTAATCACCATTTAAGTTGAACAAAATATTTTTCAAAAAAATGAAAAATTTAAATTATCATCTCATATAAATAACTTTTTTTATTGACCATTGCGCTTTCAAATACAATTCACACAATAACATTATATTGTATTAATTTTTTTCTTGTAATATATTTCAGTTTCAATATAAGAGTTGGTTTAATATTTGCATTTTTAATTATGATAGTGATATGTTATACCTAGATTGTTACACACTGAAGTCATTTAAACCCAATCAATGCTTGCACTCAAGACTGCAAAAGAACTACGTAGGGGACGTTTGGGAATGCGAGATGCAAATGGGTCAAAAGTTAAACTAGCTAACAATATTTGTGCCCGACCTATAAATTTGAAAAAACTTTGAAGAAATTTGTGGATGACTTTAGATATATAAAGGCCCTGTTTGGGAGGAATTAAATTTTTCTACAGTAAATCAATTCTCATTTTCAACCACACATTCTTCAATAAAATAATATTTTCCATCACATCAATAATTTTTTCTTCTTTTTTAACCACACATTTCCCATCATATCACTATTCAAAATCAATTCTTCCCCAAAAAATCTCTCACAATCAAGCTCAAAGAAAAATTTGTTGAATATTTTAGAATAAAGAAGAGAGATTAAAATGTTTTGTAACTAGATATCCCATTTAATTACGAATAATGTTACTTGTGCATAATGAGTTACAGAAAGTTTTACAAATATATGAACTGTTAAAAAGAGAGTGGAGAAATTTTTTTTTATTTGGTTGAAAAAATTTCGGACCGAACATATCTCACCATATTATATTTATGTAAATCAATTTGTAAGTGATGGTATACATGTAGCACAACCATTTAATAAGATATAGGAAACTTACCGTCTGTTTGCTCCAGATTTTTTCTCCATTTTCAGCAGAATTCTAGCCGTTGGACCACAAATAACAATGGAACATGTGAGATGGTGGGTCTCATTCAACGAATACAATTCTGCTGAAAATCTGGAGCAAACAGGCTGTTATAATAGTTGAATAAAAGTGATGGTGTTTGAGCCACATTATTTTGGAAGAATGTATTTTGAAATAGTAGATTGATGGAGAATGTGTGGTTGAAAAGATAGAAAAGTTATTGATGTGATGGAAAATATTATTTTATTAAAAAATATGTACTTGAAAATGAGTAGAAGAACGAGAATGAGAACTTTAATGTGGCTCAAACAAGGGCTTACCAAAACAAAAAATCTAGAGAAGTATGAGTTTTAAAAGTGCTTTATAATATTTTCGAGACTTTTATTTAAAAATATATATATTATACCCCCACTAAACCAATTTTTTTGGCTCCATCTGTGTACCTTGATACGACTCATATAGTGTAATTCGCATAAATATTGTTAGTAGAAATGCATAAACAAAATACTAAACGTAATTTAAAATTTTTTGTTCTCACCAAAACTTTGCTTTGTTCACTATCAATAGCCAATTTCCTCGAGCAAGATAAATTTCCTAAGACGATTACTAATGATTAGCTGAAAAGTCATTTCAAAAAATGAATTTAATGGCAGGTGATGCTAGAACAATGCAGATAACCAACAAAATGACACAATAGTTCAACTTAAATGAGAGAGTGAAACTTGATGGCGGATCCAGAGTTGGAGTTCAGCTAGGGCGGCATTGAGCATTGACCATTGATTGTCGTCAGTTAACGACTCGTTGCGACCGTAATAATGAAATCGTTTATTAATATTTAATTAAATAATATTAAAATTTCTTCAATCTATATATGTAAATACACTATACAACGTAAAAATAAAATATAATTCAATTTCCTAAATCCAATTTCCAAATCAATGCTTGCGAATGCCACTGCATCATAACATTTATATAATAAGCATAAATCAAATTAATCAATAATTGAACTAAATGGCAGGACTTGTTAACATACCTAGAAAATTACACAAATAAGTATAGCATTTTCCTTTTTGGAAAAATAAAATAATGTTTCGCCAAATTATTAGAGAACAGATTATGCATTAATCATTTCAATAGTTTTCATATCAAAATACCATTCTATTCTTAGTTCAACTCCAATGGGGCATAGAAAAATTAGTGTAAGCACAAATAGCAATGATACAATGTTTTTCTATTCGAAATACCTTTAATTCATTTAGATTCTAAGCAAAAAATGGAACAAAAATAAACGAATTGAAGCTTCCACCGAACTCAGAAGGCCATAACATACAAACGACCCTTCCAATCCCCCAACGAAATTTTCTTAAAACAAATAATAACAAAAAAAACAGCACAAAAGGATTAAAATAAATAAAATCCAGAAACCTATCGCTTCATATCAGCCTTCAGAGCAGACAAAGTGGCAGCAAGAAGCCTGGGAAATCAATCGAATTCCGCAATCTCAATTTGTGGAGGCCAGACTTGTAGCCTGTGACTGCGAGAGTGGGAGACAACGAGGCTCGAGAGGGGACCGGGAGGTAGAATATAGGGTTTTGAATTGAGCATTTGGCTTTCTACTATGTAGTTGTGAATAATGAAATGTCGTAAAAATTGAAATTACTATGGGCAATTGGGCATTGGGCTTCCAACTAAATTCACTTAATGAATAATGGGCCATTGTTTTTCAAAGAAAAAGGGCCAACTAAAAAAAGGCCCAAGCGAAAAAAAAAGGCCCACAACTACTCATCTTCCCCAATCTTTTCTTCCCCAATTCTGCAATTCCTCGTCTTCACAGGCGCATTAATGGCTCTGAAAACTTCAACTAAGCGTCTGCACCTATAAATTCCGGCGGAGCCCAAGCACGGGCGGCCGCCCCCCTCACCAAGTGCTGAATCCGCCACTGAGCTGAAAGATGAACCATGAAAATGGAGATGAAACTTGGGAAGGAAGATTGAGACCAGGTTTATATTGTGGAGGGAGGGTAGTGCAAATACGTCATCATTCCATGTAACTAGTTCTTATCGACTCTCGTTAATAAAAGGTGGACATGTTGAGAGTGACTCCATCGCAAATATCAAAGGAAAATATTTGGGTGAATTGAATTAGAGGTCACTTATCTTTCACTATACTTACAACTAGATCGGTGAACTTTAATTTGCAGCGATCATAATCATACCACTATAATCATTTTTCTAATGTGAAAGAAGAGAAATGACAATAAAAAAAACCTAGAAAAGAATGTGGAAAGAGTGAAAGAATTGCAACACAAAGAGCATTGACATTGATCGGGATTTAGGCATAATGATTAGTTATGATCAGTGTTCTAAAAGACGTAATGCGTGGAGACCAAGCCCAGGGCTATGCGAGTTTAGGCGAGGCATATGCGTAAAAAAGTGTAAAAATGCATTTTCTTATTTTAATTTTTAATCAATTAAAAATAATACTTATTAAATATTTAAAACAAATTTATATGAACTTTATACATTTTTTCAAAGTTTCCAACAAAAATATAAGTTTCAAATTTAAATACAAAATAGTAAGTAAATAGTAAGAAATTATCTACCGTAAATAAGATTCGTTGGTCACTTGACTTTTGGGTTCAAATGATTATTTTAATTTTAAATTAGGGCAAACTGAAGAAATTAGCATATAATAATTTTTAACTTCAAAAAAATTAAAAAATAATAAAAAAAAAAAGCGCGCCTAGGTGCGCATTAGCGGTCAACAACTGTCGTTGACCGCCAAATAAGGCGCTAACCAATTAGGCTTGGCGTTTTGGCCTCGCCTCACGCCGGCCGCCTAGGCGCGCCTTTTAGAATACTGGTTATGATAAGGCTTGGATAGCCAAGGAGAAGGGACGAATTCTTGTTATGTGTCCGTGGGATGAAATTCGTTAACATAAACATGCAAATTCATTACTACTAATAAGCAAGAAAGATATTTAGATGGTTCCTAACAATTAAAATACTTGTACACATATTGCATATACATATATGCACAACACACTGTCACACACACGAACACGCACATACCTTTATCGCCATTGTTTGGTAGAGATTAAAATCAGATTTTTAGTAGATTGACTTGAAATTTTAATTGAATTTTAATCCAAACCAAACAGGGGCATATACATTTAATCTATTGATTTCTATTTTTGCCGACCCACTTTACGAATCGATAATTAAACTATATTTTTCATAGTTCAGAAAGAGCTCTAGATATCACTTCGAAGCATTCACGCTTTTATTGCGAAATATGTAATTTGAAATAAAATACCGATAAATAGTTTACTTGAACAATTGACTCAAAGGTGATTGCCAGAAATAAAATTCTAAATCATATTTCTTTTCCTCTTACATCAAGTGAATATTGTCTAACCTCAATGATAAATATAATAAATGATAAATTTTCGGGGTATTATAAAGGCCTTTTAACGAAAGGTTAAATAGTAATATTGTAATTAAACCTATCATATTATTCTATGATTTGTTTCGTAATTATTCGGTATAGTTGAATTTATATCACACATGAGATTGAACTATTCCCAAAGTACACTCTAAACTTGAGTTTCGCTAACCGCTACATGAATAATTACTTGTTAAACCATTAAGATTAAATTCTAGGTGACATCATTAAGCCACCGTTTGTCGTAGATTGAAATCAGATTTTTCATAGATTTCGATAAAAATTGATGAAATGTATGGTTGAAAAGTTGTGATCCCATAAAATGTGTAGTTAAATTAATTGTTGACTTTGACTTGAAATTAAAATCAGATTTTAATTTGTAGGATTTTCAGAAAGAAAAGATAACGAAAAGAAACATCTATCACACAGTATTTAGTAGGATTTGACACTGCAATGGACAAGAATTTAGTTTCTTTTTCTTTCTTAGCCCTTGCCTGGAGCAGATTCTCACCTTATTTTAAGAAAATTTGGACCGTTAGAAAGTAGGTGGGCCCCTTCCAGCCATAATATTTTGACTCAAAATTAGTTAAATTACCATAAATGTCCTTTCAAAATTAGTGTATTAAATGTCAAAAGGGTATAAATGTAATTCTGCAAAATCTGGTCAAAAGGTGCGGTTGCCAGATTCCTGTATAAGGGTAAAAAAAAATTTCTAAAAATTTTGTAAGAATCGGGGCCAAACAAGGGCCTAATATTGTCAAGTCGAGTTGAACCCATCCGACCAAACAATTCCTAGTGAAGCATTTTATCAAACAGGTCATAGGCGATTGGGGAAGCCCCAACACAAAGACAAACTAACTACACAAATATTGAATCACTTACAGCAAAGCTACTAGTTTTCAAGTACAGAAATGTAGGGCACCTTTGTAAACCAGTAGAAATTATCCGGCAAATTATTTTTATGCAAATGTAAGTACATAGAAAGGAGGCAGGAAATTTTACCAAATCAGGCTTGTATATATTATGCACAACTGAAGCGCCAGTGAGAAGTGACACTACGACAACAACACACGACCGTGCCAATGATGGAGTTCCCGTGGGTTGCTTCCCTCCAAATTTCTTGTTCATCTCTCTCTATCTCTCTTTGTCTCTCTAGTCAGCCCTTTGTATTCACCTCCTTTCCCTTTTAGCTACTGGAAAGTAAATACTATTAATTATGTATATATACAATATATGTACAAAATAAATGTTCACATGTAAATATATAATTGTCTTTATACATGTCAGCAAATCAGGAGCAGAGAGAATTGAAACTGCAATTGAAATGAGAAATCTGAGCACTGTGTTTACTTATTTGTGTGGTTAATAACAGACTTACTCGCAACCTACAGGTTGTTGGTTAGTGGCGAGAGATAAGAAATTGGCAGCGGATGGGCTGGTGGGGGAGAGCGACTGAGGAGAGATCGCGCAAGTATTGGACAGGAACACCAAACACCCAGGCTAATTTTCAACTTTGTTTCAGGAGAAAATTGTGTGAATTTGGGGAAATTGGCACAGAAACTACATCATCTAAAGAGACATTATAATATATGAATGGGAACACTCGAAAAAAAAATAGAATAAACTCATGTATATGCACGTATTGATTTTTGGAGACAACAAGCCAAGAAACCCAAGTGATGAACACTGAAGAGTTATAAATAAGTTGCAAGAGATAAACAAAGCAACGAAAGAGCCCAAATAATTACAGTTACCTTATTTCATTAGCAAGTATTAATAGTGAATAATTCTTGTATTCTCAATCTCGTATATCATATAGGAGGTGTTGTGATCAAGCTATTCGCTGGAAGACTACAATGTTATGCAATAATCATTAGCTAATATGAGTCGAAACAAATCCTTATGAATCCGAACGTTGCTTACTGTATTATTATTAATTTTCCAAAACAAACCACCACTGAAAAAGCTCTTATATAAACATCACAAATGGGGAGAAACTAACAGGCATTCTGCAACTAACAAATTAATGAACTTCTAATTTGAACCAAGTTATTATCGATCTTGGCTAGACAAATTCGAAGGAGAACCAATTCTATGTCATCTATTACAAAGTAACTGCTATTAAGTATTAACTGAACTCATGGGCTAGAGAAAGTTGAAGTAGAAGATTGATAGCTGAACACAGTAACTTGCTTGGAAGCTCTGTTTTGTTTCCATTTCCAATATTGAAAAACATGCTAATTTCAGGGATGCCAAACGTTTATCTAATTCAATCTCTAATTTTCGAAAATAATGCTCTACACCTCTTCTCATGACACCATCTCCTCAACCTACCAGACCCAACATCCAACAGCAACAATTCCAATGAGAAGCATTGGCAACGTATATATGTAGATAGCATATACAAATATAAATAAAAAGCAAGAGCATTTATTTTCCAGGTTACCTTTTGGGTAAAAGAACCGATTGATGAAGTGAAAACAACCTACAAATTACACCTTGCAATTTGCCTATTGGACCAATATCTTTAAAAGTTATAATTATCCATGTTGGGTTTGAAGAAGATAGTTCTAATTAAATTTTGCGAAATTGCATTTTGATCCACAAACATAATTAACATGTAATAAATAAATTCCAATAAGAAAACAACACAGCTTTAAAGCAAATTACAATTTGTCGTGCAAACTGTAGTACAATATGCATGTCATGTCAAAATTAGCATTACTAGCATCAAAATTTTAAGTGTAATTCTCGTCTCACGCAAATCAATATCATAATAAGCCAAAGCATATCCTTTTTCCTTTTCAGTCGGGCATTTTCTCAAACTCTTATCAATGGTCGAGGACAATGCAGTCACAATTTATGGCTAAACTCTACCAGAGACAAGAAGGAAAATATCCAATATTTCCCACATTACAATAGCACAGTGCTTCATAAAATTGATACAAGAATTCCAACTTCCGTAACAAACATGCCATTCTAATCAAACGACAGAACAAAGGATAAAGTTTACCTCGGAGATCCTTCAGAATGAGATATTCTAATTAAAACAAACATTCAAATTTGGCTATTCTAATTTACCTCAACATTCAGGAATTCAAAGCAAAAAATTAGAACCCAATTCAGAAATGAACACAAGGAGGTGGAGGTAGAAGTGTAAAAATTACTATCTAATATCCGTAAAGTTTAATTTTCGAAGATAGTTTAAAAACTAGAACCCAATTCAAAGATAGTAAGTAATTATTAAACGAGAGACTAATGGAAGATAAAGTTTTGCTATTTTTCAAAAAAGTATAAAGATTTTATAATAGGGTTTACATTTGCTTACCTTCTGGCAAATTTTTCAGAGGCCCCTGGAGTGGAATTGGTGGTTCTGATATCGCTTCAGCAATCATAAACGTCTGTAGGGTGGAAGCGGAAGTGTGTTTTTGTGGAGAAGGATTAGGAGGCGCCGATTGTTTATTTTCTGCCTGTATTTCCGAGTTAATTGTCCCAATCAGTCACTAAGCTTATACTTGTGTCTTCAATTGCTCCCTGAACTTTACAATGTCGTGTTTTGGCCATTAAATCTATTCAAACGTTGAACGTCACTCACCAACATAACATCCATTTCAAACCTTTAACGAAATTAATAATGTGGCTAACGAAATAATCTTTAACAGAACTAGTGATGTGGCTAACGAAATTCACATATGACGTCGCGTCACGCCATTAACAAATTGTCACGTTTTCGATTATTTGTTAAATTTTGAAAAAAAAAAAAAAAGTCTTCGATTGCTCATTGAACTTTGAGGCGATCGAATTTTAATCACTAAACTTATAAAAATGACCTGAGTTAAACATTAATCATTGTACATGCTGATACTATTTCGTATTTGATGGCTGCATGGGGGAGAAACCAAGAAGAAAAAAGATAAATTCTTGCAAGCTTGTAGTCCATCCAACTATAGCCTTAGTTCTTGTATGAGGAAAAGATACATAATAGAATAATGCTAAACGACTTTTATTCAACCAAAGCTAAATCTCATCAGTCAAGAATACAAGCTCTGGGCTAAATGGAAAGATCTCAAGGCAAAATCCAATAAGAGTGCATGTCAAGGCAGGGTCCATCAGATACCTCAAATGGATACTGGATAGTAATGATAATTTTTTCGAACAGTTAACCATAATCTTTCAATTTTATAAGAAGATAACAGCCACTAATCATCCTAATGCAGTACAACCAGAATCAGCAGAAGTCATTGATCAGGAGCAAATTAAACATGAATAACGGAGCAATGGGGAATTAGCGGGCAACAGGAGACGGGCGACTGGGAGTGGGCGAGAGATTTGGGAAATTGGTGAAGAATGGGGAATTTGCCAATTTGGGGATGGATTTGGATTTTGGAATGAAGGCCTACTCCTATATCCTATATATGATATAATTAAGGATTGGCTCAGAACAAATGGTCCAATCCAATTACAAAAAAAACGGTGATGGGCTGGGCCGAATTGGCCCCAGTTTCAAAAAAAAAAAAAAGATAGACGAAGAAGACGAACCAGAACTGGCGAGAACGTCCCCACTGCTTTGGCGGTCCAGCGGATCCCAGCACTCGCGGCCGCATCCCTGACCGGGTGCTGGGTCCGTCTCTGGACAAAACGAGTACATCAATAGCATTGGCAACCGACATGGGCGAGAGAAGAAATCGAGGTATGATTTGAGATTGAAGAAATCGTGATTTGAGAAATTATGATTTGATGTATGGGTTGGATTATAAACTAAAAAATACTATAGCATTCGGGTTGAAAATGTTTGGGTTTTGCTGGAATGGGTTTAACTGGCCTTTAAAAAAAAACCCACAAATTGGATTTGGGCTGAAACTGGACGGGACTACAGCCCGGTCCAGGGACGGATCCAGGATTTTTTTCCAGGGACGGATCCAGGATTTTTGACAGGGGGAACTGAAGTACTCAAATAAAGTCAATGTAATCTAAAAATTTGTTAAAAAGATACTTTTTATTTTTAAGTCGCTCCAAAGGAGGATTTGAAACATAATAATAGTCTATAATACAAATGCTAAAAACAGTTAAAAGAAAAAAATAAAGAGACGACAACTAAAAGAATTAGAATATAATAGAGATGACACAAAACGATCTGATCTAGACAATATTTAATAATTTAAGAAAAAAAAATTCAACTCCCAAAATTATTTTCTTTTCAGGAAAACAAATGAAAAAACTTTTGTACGGAAAAATACCACATAGCCAGAGGAAAGTTATCAATGTACAGAAAAGGGTATCTATTGTAAATCTAAAGAAATCATATAACACAGAAAAATAGAAAGATGCCTTGTTTTGATTGAACGAAATCACTCAAAAATCTCTAACAAATCTCCAAACAGACTCCCAAAATTAGAAATTTTCGTTCACTTTCCCAAAATTTCTTAGCACCGTAGGAAGATTTGGAAGCACACACTCAAATTTACCAAACTAGTTCTTTATATTAGCTTTTGAGTTTGAAACACGAATTGAATATAGTTCTAAATCCTAATCCCATTCTGGATTCCCATTCAATATTTAAAAGGAACTAGAATATGTTAGCAATAGATCCTATTCCCAGAATCCCATTCAGTATAATCCTAATGCCTTTCAATATTTGAGCAATAAATCATAATCCCATAATGTGATTACCTAATCCCTATCAAAATCTGAAAATAATCACAGCACACACTATCCAGCACACGGCAGTGAATGCACAAAATCCTCCGGCTCCACAGTTCACCCCAAATCAGATTCTGCATCTCAAAATATTTTAAAAAAACAAGAAAAAAATACAGACAAAACCAGGGACGGACCCAGTATTGAAATTCAGCCCGGGCAGACGTTGACCGCTCAGCGTCGACAATTAGGAATCGTAAGAACAATAGTGCAAGTGTGCAAAACATACTAATTTCCCATAATTTCAGAACTCAGAAGAACCAAGTATACCTAAACCTAATTACCAATTTACTTATCACCAAAGAAATCAGACATCAGACAGAGACAATGCACAACAAATTTGATAATCAGGCTCACGCATCACTTATCAGCTCATCAAAGAAATCAGAATTCAGAGTCTCAGACAATGCACAACGACACAAGACAACAAATTTACTGATTGCAATTTGCAATTTGCAGAAGAACCAAGTATACCTAATTACCTATCACAGATTCACAAATCACAGTATCACTTATCAGATTATGAGCAAAGAAATCAGACAAACAGAGACTATTTTTGCATTTCATTGCACTTAAATTTCATGACTTAACATCGAAAAATAATTCATAAACACTTAAAAATGAAACCGGTATATAAAAAACAACTCACAGTTTCAAATTCAACAAAACTCGCGACGGACTGACGACGGGCTGTCCGGACTGGGCTAATCGGACTGGTGGTGGTGAGAGGCGGCAGCGACGGGAGACGGGCGACTGGGAGTGGGCGAGAGATTTGGGAAATTGGTGAGGAATGGGGAATTTGCCCATTTAGGGATGGATTTGGATTTTGGAATGAAGGCCTACTCCTATATCCTATATATGATATAATTAAGGATTGGCCCAGAACAAATGGTCCAATCCAATTACAAAATAAACGGTGATGGGCTGGGCCGAATTGGCCCAGTTTCAAAAAAAAAAAAAAAGATAGACGGAGAAGACGAACCAGAACTGGCGAGAACGTCCCCACTGCTTTGGCGGTCCAGCGGATCCCAGCACTCGCGGCCGCGTCCCTGACCGGGTGCTGGGTCCGTCTATGGACAAAACGAGTACCTCAATAGCATTGGCAACCGACATGGGCGAGAGAAGAAATCGAGGTATGATTTGAGATTGAAGAAATCGTGATTTGAGAAATTATGATTTGATGTATGGGTTGGATTATAAACTAAAAAATACTATAGCATTCGGGTTGAAAATGTTTGGGTTTTGCTGGAATGGGTTTAACTGGCCCTTAAAAAAAAAACCCACAAATTGGATTTGGGCTGAAACTGGACAGGACTACAGCCCGGTCCAGGGGCGGATCCAGGATTTTTTTCCAGGGACAGATCCAGGATTTTTGACAGGGGGAACTGAAGTACTCAAATAAAGTCAATGTAATATAAAAATTCCTTAAAAAGATACTTTTTATTTTTATGTCGCTCCAAAGGAGGATTTGAAACATAATAATAGTCTATAATATAAATGCTAAAAACAGTTAAAAGAAAAAAATAAAGAGTCGACAACTAAAAGAATTAGAATATAATAGAGATGACACAAAACGATCTGATCTAGACAATATTTAATAATTTCAGAAACAAAAATTCAACCCCCAAAATTATTTTCTTTTCAGGAAAACAAATGAAAAAACTTTTGTACGGAAAAATACCACATAGCCAGAGGAAAGTTATCAATGTACAGAAAAGGGTATCTATTGTAAATCTAAAGAAATCATATAACACAGAAAAATAGAAAGATGCCTTGTTTTGATTGAACGAAATCACTCAAAAATCTCTAACAAATCTCCAAACAGACTCCCAAAATTAGAAATTTTCGTTCACTTTCCCAAAATTTCTTAGCACCGTAGGAAGATTTGGAAGCACACATTCAATTTACCAAACTAGTTCTTTATATTAGCTTTTGAGTTTGAAACACGAATTGAATATAGTTCTAAATCCTTTGCAGGATTTTAATAATAAGTACCGTAGGATTCCATCAGTAACAAAGGTTTTTGTATGCTCATTCCCAACTTGTTCACAAAATTCCTGAAATACTTGTTTTCTATTAGGTGTAATTGTGATATATATATATATATATATATATATATATATATATATATATATATATATATATATATATATATATATATATATATAAGTGCATTCCTAATTCTGTTAATTTCATCCTTAACATGTTTTAAACCGTCTCGTACTATTAAATTAAAAATATTGCACACACATCGAATATGAAATAAATAACCACCGAAATCGAGTTGAAGTACTCTATACAATTTATCGATAACAACCTTATTTACACAAGCATTGTCGAACGTAAAAGAACGAATTTTACTCTCGCGTTTATATTTTCTAATTATTAACATAATAGCATTAAATATAGTTTGAACATTGTGAGGATACTCAACAATTTTAAAAGTAATAATTTTTTTATGTATGACTCAAAGTGGGTCTATATAGTGTGCATTTGCAGCTATATAACCTCTCTTATTAATCCTTTCCCACCAATCTGAAGTTAAGGATATCACACCCCCATATTTTTCTAAATCCGCAATCAATAATTTCTTTGAATTAAGAAAATATTCAATTGTATTAGAACGAATAGTATTTCGACTTACCCTAACGTACATCGGTTGAAGATATTGTTTGACGTAGTTTACGAAATGTTAGTTGTCCACTATTGCTAGTGGCAGCTCCGCCGCGGCAACGAACTTCACCATTCTCGTTCGAGCTTCCTCCTCCGAATACATCCACGTAGAAAGTGGCGTAGTAGTAGCACCGATGCCTGGAGTCCCAAACTGTAGTTGTGTTTGACCAACTGGAAGAAGCCCATGTTTGGCCGCACATGTTTTGTAGTGACGATTGAGGTGGGTGGTTCGAATGTCTTTTTGCCATGCCAATCGTTGTTGGAAATATTTACATACTGATTTGATTTCTAGAAGTCCATCGACCACACGACCAGTGTGAACCAATTTGAAATGGTTCCAACATTTTGCCTGCTTCTTCTCCTTTCTCTTCCCTCTTGCATTGAGAATATTTAATATAGGTTTTTCATTTTGTTCCAAATCAATTGGAACACTAGGATCAACATCAACGTCATCCAAATCAATTGGTTGACTACATTCACGAACGTCGAAATCTTCAATGTTTTCTGAAATTGGAATTTATTGAGACCGGCAAATTCATTCCCAAATTGATTTTGGGCAGGTGTTTCACCTTCCATACCGAACAAGTTTTCAACAAATTGTCGTGGATCCATTTGTAAATAATAGAAATTGAATGTTGAAAACTTGAAGTAGAATGTATAATTGAGAAGTGAATGAAAATTATGTAATAGTGTATAAAATGAATTGTAAAAAAAAATGAATGATAATGATTTGTAGAATGTAAAAAAAAATGTAGAAGATTATAGAATAAATGAATGATATTGTTGATAACGAGCCGGCCCACGAGCAGCTCGGCGAGCTGCTCGTGAACAATACGAGCCAAGCGGGCTCGGCTCATCTAGCGATTCCTTTCTTGTATTGGTATAAATCCATAGTGAAATTCGTTATATTTACTCTATCGGGGTAATATTCAATAATCGAGCTTCTAGTTATGTACCTATTCGTATATACTATTGGATTCTTATGACTATGAATATTTAATTTTAGCAATTTTTCAGGCTATTTGTGCGTTCCTTGATTAAAGTAGTTGTGTAGATCCAAAATCATTAGCTCGTACGTATTGTCGGGCATGAATTGGAATTGTGCTGAGTCGTGAAAAGTCTCACTATATCTGACACAAAAAAATTCAACATGACGTCATGCTTAATTTGGCACACAAAAATTTAACATTAGGTCATGCCTAATAGGGTCTGTTAACATGTGTGGGACGGTCCTATTTACACTGCTAATCTTACATTTTAATTTCAAAATAAAAATTTATATGGCTTCAAACTCGAAGCTTTAATATTTTTATGGTTGCAAACCGATCAATTTCTGCCAAACCTAGGCTTCTTAATGTTGAATGTCGAGGAAGATTGAAACAAATAGTCACAACCCGTGAGAAGTTCCCAAACATGGACAACCATTAGCTTCAGGTGATGATAATAAGCCTGTACATTAATAATTATAAATAATATAACTTTTAGATCAATTACCAATGGCATAACCTATAAACAGAATCCAGGTCATCCGATTAGCTGTTAATAGGCTAAATGATTGATTTTTCTTTTTCCAGTTTTGAATTAAAGTGTTTTTAAGCATTAATAATAGGGTTAGACATATTTCCATTTAATTCTGGTTTTAAGAGAATCAAACCGAATCATTAACTGATGATTTTTTTAATAATGTAACCAAATCGGAACCAAATGATTCGGTTTTGGTTTGGTTTGATTTGGTTCAGTTCTAGTTTTATGTCTTAAACTTTCAGAATTCCACTATATTCATTAGCTAGTAATATATATTAAATAAAAAAAATAAACATCAAACATTCAATAAGTTCAATTTATTAATCATCAATATCACAAAAGTACAAACTAACAAACAAAAAATAATCATAATTTGAATACACAAATCAATTTCTATTCCCATACAATAGATTATCTAATAAGTAAAAACAATGATTCATTAAAATAATTGCAGCAATTTTGACTGCACCTCCCCACAATATTTATTGGTTTTTCTCTATTTGTGAAGAACACAAATAATTTTGCAAACAATCAAAGTGAAAAAATAGTTTAAAGGCTTTTTAAGCTACTAACCAATTTCATTTTTCAATCTTGAAAGAATCTTCCACTAACGTGATGAAATGTGATGTCGGTGTGTCGTGACATTGTGTAAATTGAAAATGAGTGAAAGAAAAATAATCCAAATGAATACAAAATGAGGGTGTACATAATTAATTGACTATCTCTAATGACCCTAAATCAATTAAAGGACTTTCTCTAATTAATGGACCGTCTCTAATGAATACAAAATTTCCTAATTAATATATATAAAAAATAAAATTAAATGGTTCTTGGTTATCAGAACCAAAATCATTAATTTTTTTTTTCTTGTAGAACCAAATCGAACAGCTCAGTTCGGTTCGGTTCTAGTTTGGTTTAGTTTGATCTTAACATGTTGTCCACTCCTAATTAATCGAATCGGATATTGAATTGATTCTCAGACTTTGATTGAATCAATTGGACCAATCCGATCTTCATAACATTGATAAATACGCAATGATGTTAATGTGAGAAACACTTGGAAATAATTTCTTTTGAAAGCTCTCAAACCTACAAGATGTTTACGTCTGAATAAGTAATACAATTAGTTTGGCACAACATTAAAATATGGGAAAAATTCATAAGTAAGAGGATAAGTATCCCCTGTTTCAAAATTAAGAAAACAAGTTTGGAATTTAAAAAATCAGATTTTTATTAAAATTTATTATGATTTAATTAATTAAATATAATGATGTCATAATTATACAATTAATGGTCACATGTATATAATTAATTGGTCACAGATTATTTTTGAGGTCACAAATCAAAAAATTTATAGGTCACGAATTATTTCGAGGTCACAATTCAAAAATTTTATAGGTCACAATTTGTTTGTCTGTCACATATCAAAATTTTTGGAGGTCATGGATTATTTCAAGGTCACAAATCAATAATTTTATAGGTCACAGATTATTTTATTGATCACGGATAAAAAATATTACAAGTCGTGACTCATTAGACGGTCACAAATCATCAAATTATCGGTCACAAATTAACAATTTTCTAGATCACACACATTTTTTGGTCACAATTTATTTTTTTATTGGTCACAACTTATTTCCTAATCACAAATGAAGAATTTTATAGGCCACAGTTATTTCTCGATCACGAATCAAAAATTTTATCTGCCACAGATTATTTATCGATTACAAAATCAAAACTTTTATTGGTCACAACTCGATTACAACTTAATAAATTGTAAGTCACAGTCACAATTTTTATGTCACGTATTATTTATTTGACAAAAAATAACCAATTATTGGTCACAAACACCACCAACACCCGGGAAACCACCACCTCCACCACCAACAGAAATGCACCACTGTGACCGCCACCACCAACAACCACCTCCACCACCAACAAAAACGAACCACCACCGCCTAGCCACCGTCACTGTCCATTGCCACCACCGTCACATCACCGTTACTACAACACCAACATCACCTACGCCCCATCCTGCCACTCACCGTTGACATCACCACCACCACCACACAAACATCATCACCACCACCACACAAAACCATACAAAGCACCACAACCACCACCACAGAATCGCCACTGTACAAACACCACAGCACCGCAACCGCCAAATCCACCACCACAAAATTGCCACCATACAAAAACCTCGGCGACGATTCGCGTTCCTTCTGGCCGAAGGGGACGGGTTTGTGTAAAGAGAGATAATGGAGGAGAGCACAACGTTTGATCTAATCGACGGAAACTGCCACCACCACACCAACAAACAAACCCAAAACCACCTCACCGTCGTCGCAGATCCACCACCTGCACCAACCACCTATTAGCACCCCCATCACCACCAAACTGCAACAGTGCCCCTTCTACACGAAGCCAAACACAGATTTTTCTTCCCCATATCACGAATCTCCACCGCGCAACGGCCACACGTCGCAGATCCACTACCACCTGCAAGGCGTGCAGGTGTCATCAGATCTGTAGTAAATAGAGAGACGGTGGTCGGATTTGTGGTGAAAGCAGGTCGGATCTAGCTGGCTGTGGGGGGGGGGGGGGGGGGGAGAGATAGAGATAAGAGACGGTTTTGGGGGAATTGGGTTGAAAATTGTGTAATTAATATTTAATATTTAAAAATAAAATATATGATTTTTGAACAATAAAACCTTCATTTTTGAAGTTGGATATTAAAATATAGGGTTTGGTGTAATTTCCAGGTTTGCCGGCTTAGAATAATAATAGATGTGGGCTGATTTTTTCTTATGAGGCCCCCAAAAAATTGGAGGCCTGGGCCATGGCCGAGTTGGCCTTAGGCCTACCCCCACGTGGGTTCGCCACGCAGCCGAGAATTAGTTTTGTGAAACGTCGACGTATTAGTCTCCCGCCACAAAATATATACTCCACTCGAAACTTAGATCTCCATTTTCAGCGTTTCACTCTGCGACTGCCATTTTTGTTGGTGACGCTTTCTTCTAGTTTAACCTGTTCTTAGATACTTTTTTTAAATGATTCTCAACTAATGGTTACTAATTTTCTCAGGAACATATTCTGATTGAGGAAGCAAGAAGCAAGGTTTCGGTGAGTACAGAAATTTAAATTAAGTTTGGTTTCTTATTTATGCATTTCTACTCGTTGTTTTATGATTACATTGTAGTAGCGTATGGAGTACGAAAGCAGTGGGTACGGTATGGACGAGGAAAGCAGGCTTGAGGAGAAACTTCAGAAACTGGATAAGGTTTGCGTTATTCATTATACCTCAAATCAATCATTCGAACGGATCGAAGAAATCAAAGTTTTAATTACTTGTCTTCGTTCAATTTAGTAGAGACGTGAGGGCGAGTGAGTAATTTCTGGAATAAATAGGAACTATCCAGGTTGATTGAGCCCGAAACAATAGTATTTTCACCAAAATTCAGTTTACTCGTGTTTGATGCCTTAGATAAATATGAAAATCTCCATTTAACTGAAACCACTGGTTATTAGAGGGTTCCAGACAGAGATGACTGATTCACCATCAGCAAATATACCTCCATTTCTAATTCCGCATACAATTTGGGCATTAGGAATTAACACATTTCTAGCATCTCTTTTACCATTTTCTCCACCTTAGTCTTCTGTACATATGGGCACCGGGACTTGTCCTTTATGGTAAGATTATTCAATTGTCTATAAACCAAACAAAACCTCCAGGAACCGTCCTTCTTAACTAGTAACACCGGCGAGGCCAATGGACTATAACTCTGCTGTATAACCGCACTTTCTAGCATCTCTTTTACCATTTTCCCCACCTTAGTCTTCTGTACATATGGGAACCTGTAGGGTCAAATTTTAGAAGGTTGTGCACCCTCCTTAAGAGGGATGTGATGATCATAAGACATATTTGGAGGAAGTCCATCAGGTTTTGCAAATATATCCATAAATTCATCAACCAGTGATAGCACCTCAACTGGCGTATGATCTAACTCCTCTTCTTCCATGGCCTATAATTGAGCTAGGAAGCCATACTATTGCTTACTGCACCACTGTTTAAGTGTTTTCCTGTCTATCATGACAAATTCTCGATGACAATCCTCGCGCATTAATTCCACCTTCTTCCCATCATGGTGAAATTTAATGTTCCTGTTTTTGAAATTACATATCATAGGACCAATTTGACTCAACCAATCAACCCCAAACACCAGATCACTGCCCCCAAGTTTAAGGGCTCTTAATTTAAATTGAAATTCCATCCCCTGGATACTCCAGATCAAGGGCCTTCTTACTGTTTTGCTCTCCAACTTTTCTCCATTTGCCACAGTAACAACTAGAGGCTTGGAAGCATCAGTAGGGTATTTAAGTACATGCACTAAATTTTCAACGATGAAGCTATGCGTACTTCCACTATCAATGAGTATAGAGACATTTCCCTTCTTAATTAGGACAGGAATTCATGTTGTCCTATGCCTAATACTTCCAGCCAATGCATTAACAGAAATCTCCATGATTTCTTCTGGGTCATCATGACTTCCTTAGGCACATGATCTTCTTTCCTCCTCATCCACTAATATGAAATTTAGCCTCCTATTTTTGCACATATGTCCAAGGGTGTATTTTTCATCACACTCATAGCAAAGTCCCAAACTCCTTTTGGTTTGGTAATCTGGGGGGGGTAATGGCTTTAAATTTCATGGGGTGTTTTTGGTTTTTAAAGGATGGATCAGGGTGGGAGGTAGTTTTTTGGCTAGTGTCTGGTTTTTTAAGTGACTGAGGGTTCCAGTTGGTGGGGCTATATGGTTTAGATGGCTTTTGAACTTTGTTGAGGGCTGCAGTGGTCGTTTCCTAGTAAAGAGGCTATTTAAACGGCTTGTGTTATAGAGATAGGTTTGATGATTTTAACTTCTGTGTATATACTATAATATACATCTTATGTATGAAATGTCAATTAGTTCTTGTTTCTATCAGATTATGGTTCTGTTTTTCATTTATCCAAATAATTTCCATCAATGACATTGTTGTTGATGATGATGATGATGTTGGTCCATTTGACTCTAGGACTGGAAAACCCAAGGATCAGCAAAACAATCTGTGATGTTATTGTTCAGTTTTCTAATTTCTTATGAGTTAACTTGTTAGTCATGGAAAGAAAAAGTTGAACTTCTAGTTCAATTAAACGGGAAATTATGCATTCTCTTTTCATTATTTTCATATAAAGTTTTCTTCTACTAAAGTTCATTACCATTAGTCCAAGAGATGGTTAACTTGATATACATTATTTTATGTTAATGCCTTTTGAACTCATAGAGAATTAGATGAAATGAGATGATCTTTAGTTTGGAATTCATTATACTATAAATCATTTCGTCTTGCGCAGAAAATTGAAAACACATTTGCCAAGAAGAAGAAAGTAATTGCGGAGAGGGAGAAAGTAATTTCCATGGAGGAGAAAGTAATTTCCATGGAGGAGAAAGTAATTGCCGAGAAGGAGAAAGTAATTGCCGAAGAGGAGAAAGTAATTGCAGAGAAGGAGAAAGTATTTGCCGAGGAGGAGAAACTAATTGCCGAGAAGGAGAAAGTAATTGCTGAGGAGGAGAAATTAAGTGCCGAGGAGGAGAAACTAAGTGCTAAGGAGGAGAAACTAATTGCCAAGAAGGAAAAATTAATTGCCAAGCTCGAAGCATTTAAGAAAGGAAAACAGTCAGAGCTAAAGAAATCAAAGGTACATTTGATTATAACCTTTCAAATTTTATTTTAATGCATTATTTTTAAGTTAATATATTAATTATCTTTATGTTCGTACAAAAACTCAAGGGAAAGGAAGCGGTACGGGACCCGATGGCTCGGAAAAGGAAGTGAGATAACAAATTTACATAAATAAAATGATTTGTTAATATTTCATTTGC
This sequence comes from Fraxinus americana, assembly GCA_035079005.1. Lineage (NCBI taxonomy): Eukaryota > Viridiplantae > Streptophyta > Magnoliopsida > Lamiales > Oleaceae > Fraxinus > Fraxinus americana. Next base: position 69,061 of record JAVHZT010000089.1, on the reverse strand, counting down.
ATGTGACATATAATTCGACTCTTTGTTTACAATTGAAGGAAGGTGGAGTATCCATACGTTGGCTTTGTCTTGAATGATCTTCGAAATGAAAAGAAGGTTTGACGTATTGCTGTTTTTAGAAGCTTAAACATTTTTTTTAAGTTTCATTACATTACAAATCAATTCCGTGATGCAGAAAGTTGAAGAGCTAAAAGTGTCAAAGCATCTTCGTTCCCGTTTACCTGTTAATTACTGGTAAATTATTGTTCTCTATGGTGCACATTGTGAAGACGATGTCTGAAATAATCGAGAAAACTTTATTTTTGAAGAGAATCTATTCAATCAAAAGTATTCTTATGTATATGTTGTCATGTTTGAACATAATTCGTGTCTCATAAAAGATGGAATGCATTAAGGAAAAAAAATGGACTATCCTGTTTCCTACTCAATTCTCATTTACAGATTTGTTGCAACATTTAATGCAAAATAATCAACCTTAGCCCAAAATTATAGCTGGCAACTTATTTGTTCATCAATTGTTTTACCATTTTCAGGAAGAGAAAGAGAACCATCAAAAATCTGAAGAGCAGTGAGCGAAAAGTGAAAGAATTAGAGTTGGAATATCAACGCTTGGCTTTCCCTAGAGTTTCTGCTGGTAATGTTTAGCTTAATTCATTTTATTTGATTATGAAATGTAACATTTTACTGATTTGAACTTTTTCTTGATAGAAGCAGGGGAAGATGCACTACTGCGCGAGGATGATTCCTAATACTACAAGCACTCGCTTTAGATTTACTGTTTTTCATCGTAAAAACTTCTAATGAACTGTTCTAAATCATTGATGTTTCGTTATTTGGCAACATTGACTATTAATACATGTATCTAACTAAAAAATGGATCCTAGCCATCATACTCCATGGCTCATGTTGCTTAATGATTTGCCTATGTGGAATACACTGGTCCACTCTTATAATTGAAATGTAGTTGTTTAATACCTAAAAATGAAAAAAAGAAGTATAGTTGTTTACTAATTATATAAATTTTCACTGAGCCATGATTTGATTTACGTTATATCGAAACTCACTTTCTTCTCAAATTGATTTTCAATCACATATTTTTAGAATAAAATCTTTTGCTCGTAAATCTAAAGTTTTTTTACTTTTTAACAACACATTCTTAAAAAATTCACTATTACAAAACTTATTTTGTTGAAATACAATTAGTTATGATTTTTTTAGTTCATGAAAAGTTAGAGATATTGAGATAAATGTATTAAAATTGTCACTGAAATATTTTAATTGTTGTAATTCAAATATTATAATGTGTGCTGGTTTACTAATTTTTTTTTTAATTAGAAACTTAGGTTATTTTGAATTTTTGAGAACTGTTAGCATATTATTTCTTCATTGACATTAATCAATTAAAAGTCTTCAAATCAGAAGTCGCATTAAACAGGTTTTACGGTTTTCATCAAAATTGAAACAAGAAAATGTTGTTGGAAAATTTATGGGAAATTTAGCTCAATCCCTACATATAAACTATACATTTAAAAATTCATGTTGAAAAGTTTTTTATACAAAAATCAGGTGTTAATTTTTTTTTTTTAATACTATAATATTAAAATCCTAATTTCATCTACCGTCTCTCTCTCACTCTCTCATCTTCACCTCATCGCTCTCTCTCTTCTTTATTCTTTGTCGCCTCCCTCCAAGACCCACCACTATTCCTCAAACCCAATTATTTTCCTCCCTCCCTCCTCTCTCTACATCTCTCTCCGCTCTCTGCAGCGTCAACAACGTCGGCGTCGGCTTCGACGGCATCGTTATCTAGAGTAAGATCTAAGCGGCGGGTGTGTTGTGTGGTGTGGTGTGGTGTGGTGTTGATGTTATTTGTGGTGGTGGTGAGTGGTGAGTGGAGGTCGCGACTGTGATGGTGGCGGTAGACGATGGGGAAGGTGGTGGCTGTCGTAAACGGAGCGGCGATGATGGACTGATGGTGGCTGAAAATGGTGGTTGCGGTGAAGGTGGCCGTTCTGATTTTTTTGTTAGAAGCCTTCTACTCTTCTTTTTCACGTTCCAACTAAGCAGCCACCGGCCTCCTCTGGGAACGGAATTCACTATTATTCTTTTTTTTTTTTGTGCCATTTCTACATCCAAAATCTCGCTTGATTTAGAGACAACCTGCAAAAAAAAATTTGAAATTTCAGATTTACAGTTTTCTCCAAATCCGGCCAGTTAACCACTTTCTCTAAATTTCAAGTGATGGAAGTTGCCCAAATGCTTTATGTATATCACCTGAGAAACCATTGTCTCCGAGATCTAGTAATTCTAGCTTACTACAGGATAGGATCTCTGCCGGAATTCTGCCAGAAAATTGATTCTTCCAAAGATTAAGTTTGGTTAATTCAGTTAGTGAACCAATACTCGGTGACAATTGACCAGTGTGCCTGTTATCCGAAATATCCATTAATTGTAGGCTTTTGGGCAGAGTATCAGGCACAGTGCCTGTGAGTGCATTTGAGTAAAGATCAAGAAACTCGAGGTTTCCACATCCAGAAATTGAGGGAGGAATGCCTCCCACGAAATGGTTGTTGCTCATATGAGAAAATTTGCTTGATTATTTTTTTGTTTGTTAACATGAACACGTTGACATTATTTTTGTTGATGCAGTTAAACAGTTAATAAAGTTTGCTGATGGTATTAACTTGCTAACATTGTTAAGTGAACACCTGTAATTTATGTTGGTCTTTCTGATTTTCTTGACGGTGTTGGTCGTAAATTTGTGTTGAAGGTGGTAGTGGTGGTGTATTGGAGGTGATGGTGGTAATGACTGGTGGTGAATTGTGGTGCTTGTTCGTGGTGTAAGGGAATTTGTTTGTGGTGACCATTTGTGACCAAATATGTGTGTTCTGTGACTCGTTGTGACCAATTTTGTCCTAATTGTGACCGATTGTGACTTGATCATATTCGAGTCACATTCGGTCACAATTAACACAAAATTGGTCACAGACAGTCTCATTGAACACAAATTTGGTCACAATTGGTCACATTCGATCACAATTAGTCACAGATGAGACACGTTAGCGGCTTGATTATATAAAGTGACTTGAAATTTTTCGGGCAATTTTTTTAGGAGGTGGAGGCAGTGGTGGGGTGGTGGTAGGTGGGATCCATGTGTTGGAGGTGTGATTTCCAATTTTTTTAGTTTTCGAAAATCTTGAAATCGTCGGAACGGTCGTCGGAGTGTTGTCGGACCGCCGCCGGAGCGTTGCCGGAGCAGTTGTCGGAGCGTGGCCGGAGCAGTCACCGAAGCGTTAGGGAAGGTGGTATAGTGGGGTGGGTGTAAATAATTAATATATATTATATTATAATTTAATATTTAATTAATCTATTTATCACCTGATTTTTGAAATAATTAGACAAATTTGTTAGTTTTGAAAAGTAATTCTTAAATGTAGGTTTTGTGTATTGTTCCCAAAATTTATGCTTCCTGAATAAATGGGCCCTGAGGGATCCACTTAGTTAAAGCAATATTCGGTCCAGTCCCGTCGTTTGGTTTTGCTTTTTTACCCACTAATTAGTTAGTCCAAAGCACAATATAAATCAAAGGGTAATAGGCACAAAACTTCCATACATTTGACATGTATTGTGGAAATCATCACTAACTTTCATTTCTTGGCATTTATGCCCTTACCTTCAACATTTCCTACGCCGAAGGTTCTTTTCACCATGTTTTGATGATTTTACCCTCCATTCAATTGAAAAAAAAAAAAAAATTGAACAAATTGCAACTATTGGCCCAAACTTTTTAAAAAGTGCAAATAACCCAACAAACTTCTCAACATTTCTTATGTTAAAATGACCCACCGAACTTTTTAAAAAGTGCAAATAGGTGGAATTCAACATTTCTTATGTTAAAATCGTGTGTTGGTTATACAGATGCTATTAATGCTTTCGTTAATTCAAAACAACATCAATTTCATATAGATGATTTTAATTGGAACATTGCATTTAAAGTCATGAATTATTTGAAACTATTCTATAAGACAATAAAAACTAGTTCCGAAATTTATTATCCAACAAACAATCTTGTGTTTTTACAATTTGTAGAAATTGTTAATCAATTTTCAAGTCATAAAGACGATCCATTTTTCTATGGGCTTATTAGCACAAAACGTCCCTACGTTTGATAGTTAGTGTGCAAAACGTCCCAACGTTTCATTTTTTTGCATTTTTGCCCCTATTTCAACGTTTCAGTGTGGAAAACATCATTTTCACTATTTTTCAGTGTAAAATGACCATTATACCCTCAAATTTAAATAAAACAAATAAAATGAAAAGAAATATAAAAAATAAATTGTAATTATACTCCCAAACTTTTTAAAAAGTGCAAGTAAGTTCAAAAGCCTTATTAAAAGGGTTAAGCACAAAACGTCCCTACGTTTGACACTTAATGCGGAAAACGTCCCTATGTTTCAAACATGTTTATATTTGCTCAATAACACAAAACGTCCCTACGTTTGACACTTATTGCGTAAAACGTCCTTACGTTTCATTTTTTTTACATTTTCGTCCTTATTTCAACGTTTCATTGCTGAAAACGTCATTTTCACTATTTTTCAATGTAAAATGACAAATATACCATCATATTTAAATAAAACAAAAAAGGAAAATAAAAATAAAAATAAATTACAATTGTGCTCCCAAACTTTTCAAAAATTGCAAATGAGTTCAAAAATCTTATTAAAACATTCAAACTACCAGTCCTTTCCTCCTCTCTCAACCTTATCCTCCCTCCACCACCTAAACCAGGATTGTAGATGGAGGTGTGATGGTTTGAAAGGTGGTGGGGTCTGATGGTTTAGGTGGTGGAGGGAGGATAGGTTGAGGGAGGAGGGAAGGACTGGTAGTTTGAATATTTTAATAAGATTTTTGAACTCATTTGCATTTTTTGAAAAGTTTGGGAGCACAATTATAATTAATTTTTTTTATTTTCCTTTTTTGTTTTATTTAAATATGATGATATATTTGTCATTTTACATTGAAAAATAGTGAAAATGACGTTTTCCGCAATGAAACGTTGAAATAAGGACAAAATTGTAAAAAAAAATGAAACGTAAGGACGTTTTACGCAATAAGTGTCAAACGTAGGGACGTTTTGTGTTATTGAGAAAATATAAACATGTTTGAAACATAGGGACGTTTTCCGCATTAAGTGTCAAACGTAGGGACGTTTTGTCTTAACCCTTTTAATAAGGCTTTTGGACTTACTTGCACTTTTTAAAAAGTTTGGGAGTATAATTACAATTTATTTTTTATATTTCTTTTCATTTTATTTGTTTTATTTAAATTTGAGGGTATAATGGTCATTTTACACTGAAAAATAGTGAAAATGATGTTTTCCACACTGAAACGTTGAAATAGGGGCAAAAATGCAAAAAAATGAAATGTTGGGACGTTTTGCACACTAACTATCAAACGTAGGGACGTTTTGTGCTAATAAGCCTTTTTCTATGATATTTTTTGTACAACGGAGGGCAAGTTTCAAAAATATTACGAAAATATGCCAATGATTTTTCCAATTGCAGCTGTAATGGATCCTCGTATTAAATTTTTTGGAGTACAGTGTGCTATGGACCAACTTTCTGAAACTTTATTTTTCAATATAAATATTACAAATCGGGAAATAGAATGCTTTATTAATGAAATGTACAGTAGTTATGTTATGAAATATGGTAATAATGAAAATGTTTCTTCTACTACGAGTTCTGTTACAGCTTCTAAAGGTAAAAATTCTTTCTTTTCTTTACAGGCAAGAAACGTAATGTGTCTTTTACTTCATCTACTAGTTCATTTTCAAATGAAAATGTTACACCAGCTAATTAGAAAGATATTATCAATTTGATTACTACAGTTTAATTCCACAAGACGAGATTGACAACTTAGATATTTTATAATGGTGGAAGGTAAATGAACGGTTATATCCAATATTATAAAAAATGGCCAGAGATTTACTAACAGTTCCAGTTTCAACAGTGGCATCGGAGTCTGCTTTTAGTGCAGGTAACATAGTGCTAGATGAAAGAAGATCAAGACTTAAAAAAAATATTTTAGAAGCTCTCATCTGCTTGAAAGACTGGTTATTTACAGATAGAAGTAGAGGTGTCAATCCGGGTGGTCCGGACCGGGTCGGCCCACTAACATATGAGCCCTGTAACGGCCTGCGTGAAAAAAGCCCACCCGCTACGGGTTCCGGGCCGGTTCCGGGTCGGCCCACAAATTTTGGAATACAACTCAGACCCGCCCGCGACCCATCCGGGTCGAGCCCATGTGGGTCACGGGTCGCGATTTGTTACGATTTGGTCCGTATTATTGTATAAATAAAATTATAAAAATATAAAATTTTTCATATTTATAGCAAAAAATATTTTTTTTGTTAAATATAAATTAAGAATTGAACAAAATGATAAATTCATATTTATACAAAGAAATGTTTACATAGAATTCAAATTTAATGTTACTTGAATTATTTATAACTTTACAAAGTTAAATTTAACTTAAACAAATAACAATTAAATGCATTTCTAATTATTATTATCAAATATTTATAGTATAAGTACATTCCAAATAGGTGACACATAGTTTTATTATAATTTATAGTTTAAGTACATCCCAATTATGTTGACACCTATTTAAGTCTTAACTACAATTTACTTGTTCAAAAATTATATATTTTAATATTTGTATATCCAGATTTCAATTATTTACTTCTATATATTCGTTCAAAAATTATATATTTCAAATTATTTTTTTTTCACTGGCCAGCGGGTTAACCGTGGCCCATAAAGGTGCAACTCGCGAAACCCGCGGGTCACACCTCCTTGACCCGTGAACCGCCCGCTCGGGTAGAACCCCGATCCCGGGTCAATCCGAGCCGATTTTCACGGGTCTGGCCGGCCCGTCCATCTTGACACCTCTAGATAGAAGAATGCAAGATAGAGTTGCTGACGATATTGCTCAAGACTTTAAAAATCTTACCATAGATGAATAAAATCTGATTTGTAATGACGATATTATAGTTAAGTAGGTGCCAACTTAGTTGGGATGTACTTTAACTATAAGTTTATAAATAGTTAAAAACTGTTTAATTTGTCAAGTTAGACAAAGTATTGTTCGAAAAATTATAAGTTTTTATGTTATTGATGTAAAATTTATCGAAAAATAAATCAATGTAAAATTTATTTTTATGTAACTTTTATCGATTTTCACTCTAATTATAAAATGTAATTTTTACAATTTATTTTTTAAATGACCAAAAAAAAAAAAAAATAATCGAGCGGGCCGAACCGTCCGAACCAATGACCCGGCCCATGCGGGCTTACGGTCTGGGCCTGGGTTACACTTTTTTATCCCGACCCGGAAAGCCCTCATGGGCCGGTTTTTTAAAAGGCGGGATGTGCCAGGGCTTTTCAGTCTGTGGGCCGGGCCGGTCCGCCAGTTTTGACATCCCTAAATGCCCATAATTTTAGAGATATTTTTGTAAGTTGCTTGAAAATTTATGCTTCCTGAATAAATGGGCCTTGAAGGATCCACTTAGTCAAAGCAAGATTCGGCCCAGTCCCATCGTTTGATTTTGTGTTTTTACCCACTAATTAGTTAGTCCAAAACCCAATATAAATCAAAAGTCTCGGAACCATCTCTAACTATTTTCAAGGGACAATTAGCAGACTTAAGATTACAAGATATGACGTATGTAATCTAGGTCAAGCAAGTTGTGCTCTCGTATAGTTTCAATAGGTAACCATTTTGTAATGAATAAATTCTATTTTTATTTATTTTGTTTTATTGTAATTTATTAAGCCACTGTTTGATTCTCTTAAATTTAGAAGTCATCTTTTTATATTCATTTTTAATCACATATATACACAATAAAATATTCTGCACGTTAATTCAAAAATTTTCTTTATTTTTGAACTCCACATTCTTAATTTAAAAAAAAAAAAAACTATTTAAAACATAAATAAATTTCACAGATTAATAAATAGCATTCTGTCTCACATATTTGAATCATAATACAAAAACCCTATATTGGTGAATTTGGTATCAGCCTTGGTAATAGCCTTAAGAGTAGTAGTAATAATAATAATAATAATAAGGAGGATGAACCGCATCCTGACATTGAACAAAATACGCGATTAGACAAGATACGCTATATATAAGAGTATAAGTCTTTTAACATAGAAGTCGCATTGGACAAGATACGCGATTTACATCCCTACCACTACCAGGAATCAACCATCCGACAACCTTATATAAGACTTTCAAGAAGCTTTTCCTCACCATTGCAGCAGCCGGTCAAATTGCTCCTCATAACCGAAATAAGGTAATAATATTTTCTTTTGGAGAAAAACATAAAATTCATAGATTAATTAATAGCCTTCTGTTTCACATATTTGAATCATAATACAGAAACCCTAAATTGGTTAATTTGGTAACTGCTTTGGTACGCTCTTAACCAACCTAAATTCCTTCTGAATTTTGTGTAATTTTTTTCCTTCCTTTCTGCCCTGGGACCGAACTTTTTTAGTTCTGACTAAACAACAATCAGTATCTAATTTTTATTCAGCATGTAAATTTTTTTTTTCTAATTGCAGGAGGGGATCCTGTGGAATTCTAGATTTTTTCTATTACTGTTTGCAATGACTCCTTGACAAGATCCTTTCTTTATGTTTGATTTTTAAAGTGAAACTTTGTAACAGATTATGGCAATGTCGTCTCTAAGGAAACATATTCACAAGGATTATATCAAGCGCGCACAAGCCTATAATCAAAAGAAGCAGGCTTTACAGGTAAATTTTTTTGAATTCTGTATTTGAGTTCGGGCTTCAAATCCTCTTTCTAGTTTCTATTTGTTGTAAGTCACAATGTCCCAGCAGAAACTTAAGCGAAAGGCAGCATTGAGGAACCCAGATGAGTTTTATTTAAAGAGGATCAAAACAAAAAAATTTGGTGTATTCTACAAGCTCAAGTGAGATAACAATTTCTCTAATTGCTATTTCCTTATCTATTTCTTTAAAAGAAAAAAAAAAAAAAATCATTCGCATTTTAATTGGACCTCACTTGTTGTAGGAGACGGACAAATAAGTACCCAGAAGATGATCTGGAATATATTTTGCTGAAAAAGGTTTGATTTGTTTAGATTTTTATTTACTTTAACCCATTCTACTTAAGTCCCGTTGTCAGTCTTGAGACGATTGCCTGTGAGATACTATATATTTTCGATGAACTCATGATAATGTGATGCTTCCATAATATGCAAAATCTACAATCTTGACCCTATAGCTTGAGTTATGTAAACTCGATTGCAACATCTATAGTTATGTTCGTGTATGATGGTTTGCAGTGATACTATCTTTTTAAGGGTTGTCTCATGGTGCAATTGGTGTGTTGTGTTGGCGGGATAGGAGCAATTTCCTTTCTTTGAGCTATCATAATGGGATTGTTATCTTCCCCATCACCAATATTATTCTCCCGAGGCTCAATTTAATATCTTGAATTCTAGGATGCTATTGATACAGTTTAATTCGGTGCTGGAACTATGGGAAATGAGTGATAATTTGAAGTGGTAGAATGGGCTGAATTCTGTAAACTCAAGAGAACATTTGAAGAGATTCATTATACTTTGTTGTGTGATACAGGAATTAAAAGAAATAGATGTGGAACTGGAAGAGATAAATCTTGAGCGGAAAGAGGTAAATTTGAAGCTGGAGAAGGTGAAGCTGGAGAAGGTAAATCTGGAGCTGGAAGAGGTGAATGCTGATATTGAAGTCATGACGAGCGAAGCAGAAGAATTGAGGAAATTATTATATGATTTACGGGTACAGTTCCAACCCCATGTTTACTTAGATGGAATTTGAACTTTACGATTTATAGCTGATAGTAGTTCAAGTTCAAATTGTGCAAAAACATTTTTCCAAAAAAAAAAAGAAAAATGAAAAGAAAAAAAGATTCAAATTTTTATATTAATGTTACTTCGTTGCAGAAACGCAAGGAAAACGCAACGGTCGAGAACCCAAGTCAATTTATCAATGATGGAGTCCTTACGGAAACTCAAGGGATAGGTGGCTCTTAGACAGTAGGAGCATCTAATAACTTTGAAGTAATACTATTATTTTGTGTTGATTTAAACTATTATTTATCTTTATATCTTTATAACTTTGCTCTAGACTTTTATTCTTCTGTCATGCAGAAAACACTTCGGTTTTACAGTTTGATTCTTTCTAGTGCGAACATGTTACAAAACATGCATAAATTGACTTAATTCTGGGGGCTCTGATTCGTAGTTCATTTTTTTTCCATTTTTGACATATTATGAGAATTATCGTTGTGCTTTAGACTTTTTCTTTTTACAAAAGTATATGTGATTTTCGACTTAAAAGCTAAATATTGTCAGTATATAAATAAATAAATAAAACATAAATCATCAAATTCTTGTAAATTGAGGGTGTATTTGGAAATAATATCAAGTAATATGTTTGGTTGAAAGTGATTGTTCATGTGGATAATTTTTTAAAAGAGATTATAATCTGATCCAAATATACCCCAAGTTATCACCCAAGTGTTGCTCAACTCAAAGAAAGAAAATATTCATAATACTTGCTAAGATAATAACTATCCATGCTCACCATTTCATTTAAAAATAAATAAGTACTTGCTTCGAATATTCTTGAATGCTAGATTGCCATAGCATCCTCATGTTTCACCAATTCAGATAGTAGTAGAGCCCATTTTTAATTGTTTAGCGAATCAAAGTGCATTTCAATCTGTAATTTTTCTTGGTAGATTTTGCAAAATATTTTTGTAAAGCAATTTTTTTTTAGTTCTAAAATAATACCGAAACTAATATAGAAAGGAAGTATGGTGTTTTTTTTTTTATCTTCCCATGCCATCAAAAGCTTTGAATCTTGGTACATTGCAAATTTTTATATGATTAATTTATGTTATTGATGATCAGGAGCGTCTTTCGTGTGTGTATGCAGCTTCAAATAGATGACCCTTTTCAAGAAAAGTCACTATGATAACTTGTTGAGTAATGTTGTTTAGCAAAGTTTATGCTGCAATTGTCTAGTAAAATTGGAGTGTTTTCATATGTGGAACAATGTAGAACTAGTTCTAAGCATCGATTGTGCTAAATATCATTTTAAAACGCTTATGAGTCGGGAATGAGGTTGGTGAATATATAAAAAAATTGCTTTATTGCTTTGTACTAATCCTCTATATTCTTGAATTTAAAAATTAAATAAAAACGTAACGAAAATTTAAGCAATGGCCTCATTAAACTGATTTCGACTTATTTAACATGAATACAACACGACTCTCTTTAAATTCCTTTGACAATGAAGATCAGACTTCTACAAAAAATAAAATTTTGGACTTATAATAGACTTGAATAAATTGAGTGCATTTAAGGTTTCCTGAATTTTTTTGAAATAGTTCTCTATCACTTTTGAGAGTTTACTTTTTCGAATTATCTCTTTTAATTTGTTTAAGTCAACAATCAGACGAGAAAGTCTGATCTGGATTCATATATAGAGGCATAATTGGTTCAAAGATGCCATCTATGTGACTCTTAGAATTTTATTAAAATACATTTCGCGTATTTCATCTTGCATAGAAAGTTCAATTTATTTAAAGGCCCAAAAAAGATGTATAGTTTCGGATCCATGATAACTGATATAGTTGACAGATCAATAATTGAACGATACGGTTTTATAATTTGTAAGTGTTGTTTATGTTAACTTTCTTAAAATTTTTAACTTTTTTTTAGAAACAACTGCGCCCCCCCCCCCTTACGACATGCGGACGGTAGTTGATTCTTTAAAAAAATCTATAACCTCTTAATATTTGCTTTACTTGGAATTTTATTAAGAATTTAAGTTGTAGTCTTTAGTGATTCTTCTTAGAGAGATTTTGGTAAGGTGAAATGACTAATTATATTCTTTATCATGTCTTTAAGTGTTCTGTTTCATCTCTTAGTAACACCATTCGTTTTAGGAGACCCGATATAGTGTACTATGGGACGATTTCACTTTTCTCTAGGAATTTAGCAAAAGCCCTGGACTATCTGCCATAATATTCACCTCATTGGTCAGATCTGACGTGTTTTATTATTTTGCTGAGTTAATTTTCAACCTCAACTTTGTAAGCCTTAAATGTGTTTAGTTATTGAGATTTCTCATGGATGAGATACGGTAGCTATAGCGAGAAAAAATTTGTCTATAAACATAGTAAATTAGTGTTGATCATTCCAAAAAGCCAAAGTGAATATGATCTACAGATATCCGTATGAATTAGTTTTAAGACGTCCGAAGTTGTATTGGCGCCTAATCTCCCTATGTTTGTTTGTTTTCCCTTAACGTAATTAACATAAACACTTAGTCTGAAAATTCAATGGGATCAAGAATTCATTATAACACAAGCTTTTCCATTCTCTTTTCAGAGATGTAACCAAATCGTTTATGCTATAACAAAGTGGAATTCTCATTGTTTAATTTACGTTAAATACTACGTGAATTCACATGCAATGTTAAGGCAACCGTATTAAGTAAATATAGGTCATCATAACCAGACAAAGAACTAGTACATACAATATTTGAATTAAGAACAAGACTAAACATACTATTTCTAATTAAACAAGAGCAACCAAATTTGTCCAATGCAAAAAGAGAAACCAAATTTCGTCTGAAAGATGATACCGCAAATGTCTTTTTCAAATCCAAATAATAACAATTTATAATGATAACCTAAAAGTCTCCATAGCCTCAACGTTAACTGATTTGCCATCACTCACATAGATGAATCTTTCAGCATCAATTGCCTTTTGACTATTACCGTAACCACGTATAGACATACTCATGTGAATAGTGACACCGAAATATATCTACCAAGTGTGTCTAGGTACTGAAACTAAATTTACCTCAAAACAAACCAAAGTGAGAAATGTAATTTTCTTTTCACATCAAGTGTAGTATTTAGTAAAGTTTCTCTTTATGTGTCCATATTTTTACAAAAGTATGAGTCATATAATTTGTCATTTTCAAACTTTTATTGTTTCTTTTGAGCTGAATCAGATGCAGCTTATTATTTTTTTTTCTTGAACTTGTTTTTATAGGTACTTGTCTAGTGAGCACTTCTAGTTCTCTCTTACTTTAGACTTTCTTTTCTTACACACAGTATGAAATGAGCTAATCAAGAATCTAATTCTCCTTTAACAGTTGTAACTGACCTTAAATTGATTAAATTGTGCAAGAATAGAATCAAAAGCAAATGCACGAGCAAATTATCAAACAGCTCAAACTTTAATGCCTTTGGTTTTGAAGCAAGATAAAATATTTCCATGATGCACTCATGTATGTTTCCTTTAGCTTTAGAGAAATCGAGTTCGCCAGAAACGTACTAGTTTTTACCTTATCACATTTTGTAAAGCGTTTTTCAATTTCTTTAAGAAATTCATTGATACTAGTTATCTTATTGGACACAACAACGTCCCTAAATGTTATTGGAATTTCACGCTCTATGATCATAAGACTCATACAATTTGAACGATTCCACTTTTCAAAATCCTTTTTTTATCAATGGAACTTTTATCTGTAAGTGTAGTGGGTGTTTGGTCCAAAGCAAGATCTAGATCCATGCAGCCAAGAATGATATGAACGTTTTCTTTCTAGTCCTTAAAATTTGGTTCAATCATAGGAACTGAATTGATATTAACAGATCTTGTAAACATGGATAGATAACTAAATGTAGAATTTAAACCAAAATATCATGTTCAAATGAGAATCCGTATTAGACAATCAATAATTTCAAATAATGGTGGGCCCCATTACAAAGACCAAACATAACATTGGTATTTAGTTTTTGGATATAAATATCAACGTGTGAGTGGTACTTTTGGTGTAGTAATCAAGTATTGGCAATAAACAAATATTAAGTCTATCTTTGTACCAACTTATTGTTCACATAAAAAACTTTATAATTGTCACATATTTATTACCATGTATGAAAATAATTAGGCCAAATATTAACTTTCCTTTGCGCCGGTCAATACCCCCATGGATTACGCACACAACCGTTCTAATATTCCTTTTGTAACATGTTGTTTCAATTAATCTATTTAAAAAAAATAGTAATCTAAAAGAAACTTGAAGTACCAAAATTTAAAATTGATTGTCTTTTACATTTTCAGTTCTAGTTTCTCCTTTTTTTTTATTTACCTCAGAACAAGCCAAAGTTAGAATTTTAATAAAACTTTAAATTCTCAAGAACTTGAAAACCTAAATACTTTCTTGCCAAGATCATCTTGTTAAATCACCAATGGAATTATAAAGTGCAAAACATCCTTTAAATCATTGGGAATTGTTATTTATTACAAGATCTTGATTCCGGATCTTAAATCTTGAAGATCAACAGGAATCTCTTCATGTTTGGTTTTTCAATCTGTAATATTGAAAATTGACTCTTTTGATTCTTGAATTATTGTTCTTGACTTTGGAGCTTTGGTTCTCAATAAAATAAAAAAATCTATTAACTCATATTCTCTCTCCTCTTTTTCTCTCCTTTTATAATACTTTTTCATTAGTTAGAATTGTTAAAAGATATTGGTATTACATTGTTCAGTCTTGATCTCCTTCTCCCAACGAGTAGGATAAAAATTTTTCCACCAATTATGTAGTAAGAGAACCTTAAGTATTGTTCTCTGAAATCATCTTGATTTCAGAGAACAATACTTAAGGTTCTTTTGCAACGTCATCGGTAAGAAATTTTTATCCTACCCACTGAGACGAGGAGATCAATCCCATTACATTGTTCACAAAATGGTTGAAAACTCATAAAGGTATTTTAGGCATTACTCCCATTACTTATGCTAGCACGTAAAAGAAAGGTGGTCAACGGAGGTATCTTTGTATCCAAATCTTGAAATTTGAGAGAGTTATGTAATTTTTGTAAAGAGAAGGAGTGTTTAAGCCCTTAATTTTATTTTGTTTTGAAAAATGATGTCTAGTATGAGTGAACCATGTACTACAACACCAATAATGACGAATCTAGGTATTTTGGTTTGGGGTGCTACTATGCTGGGAAGTCAACATCTAGCAGTAGTTGACGAAAAAAGCGCTATGTAAAAGAAACAATATAGCTACATATTTTGTTTAAAAATTTGGTTAAAAAATATATAAGTAATCAACTTTGTGTCAGTTTAAATAAAACAGTGCATAAAACAAAAAGGAATCAATAACATTTTATATGAAAAAATAAAGCTTTGATTATACAAATCCTTAAAATCGAAAAAATTATGAACATGTGATTACTTGGTGAGTTACCTTGATAGTAGTGGTAGAGAAAGCTTGCTTTTTTTTTTTTTTTTAAAGCTTGTAAACTTATGTGAGGAATAACGACGAATTTTTTGAATAATGTTGTTTGTACTCGTGATTTATTGATTGATGTACATAATGATGACATGAAAGAAACAGAGAAGAAAAAAGTCAATTGGAAGTCGCTTAATATAATTCGCATCATTATGTATATCAATCCATAATCACGATGTATAAATAGTGTTATTCTAATTTTTTTAGGGTAAAAAGAGAATTTTTTTATGGACATTTTGAGAAGAATAATGCTATTCACAATGTAATTATTGTCACGTGAATTGATGATCATCTACACTTTAGATGAATTACATTAATTTTCAGAAAATGAAATGGTGTGAACGGAGGGCGATATTTTCAGTGCATGTTTGGAAAAACTTAAAATTTTAATTTAATGCAAATTTCAGATATCTTCTTTGTGGTTTTTGACAATTTCAGAAATCTTTTTAAAAATTACACAAACTAACTTTACCTTCAAGTTTAGAATAATGTATACTTTCCTTCACCACTTTTATGTCACACATTGTTATAAACAATAGTGAATATGCTTAAACTTTCTTTCGTCTTGTGACACTTCTAACAATATATTGTAATATTAACATTATCTTCTAACACTTTTTATTAAAGTCAACAGCAAAGTATTGTTTAGAAACATATCAGATATTGATTGGTTTGAATGGTTCTATTAGGGAAAACAATATGGAGATTTTTTTAAATGTGGTTTCATCTCAAATAAGTATTCAAAAATTTGACAGTTGTGAGTTTCGGCTACTTCCTTAATGGTGATAAATAATACGATAACGTTTTACAGACATTCATATGTTTAACATTGTTACTTTAATAAAGAATTGGCAACAAAAAATGAAGTTGAATAATCAATTAAGTTTAGTTTAAATGAACACTATACATGTCTTCTCCATCGTTTTGTTATATTTGTATAGTGTTGGTTGATATTTTAGACATTACTCCTATTACTTGTACTAGCACGTTGAAGAAAGGTGGTCAAGGCCTCATGTTTTATTCAAAATTCAAAATTTGAGAGATTTGTGTAATTTTTGAAAGGGAACGAGTGTTTTTCAAATTGTCAGATCTATGTAATTTGTCATTTAATTTAAACTAGTTTTTACTGCAAATTTGTAAGTCTTACAATTAATAAGCACTTAAATTTTTTGAATAATGGTATTTACTACGAGTGAATCATGGTACTACGACACCAACAACGATGAATCTAGGAATTAATTTTACCTATGTGTCGAACATTTAGTCATTGACTGAAAAAGTGTTGTTAAAACCAATGTACAAATATCTGCCAACTCACATGATGTCAAACTTGAAGTACCTTTAGCATGATTGAAGAAAATAATGTAGCTACATATTTTGTTTCAAAACTTAGTTAAATACATATAGAAGTAATCAACTTTGCGTCAATGTAAAAACAACAACAACAACAACAATAATAAATAAATAAATAAAAACAGTGAATAAAACAAAACGGAATCAATAACATTTTATATGGAAAAGATAAAGATTTGATTATTCAAATCTATTGGAATATTCTCCATTCACCAGCAGCTCACATTGATCACCAGTAAACCAATAGCTTCACCGGTAAAACAGCATAACACGTTCCAGCTCTTCACCAGTTCACGTGTTCAGAGTGTTCAGCTTCTTCTTCCAGCTTATTCTAGCTTCTTCTAGTTCCTTCTTATGTTTGTTATCTTGTTAGATAATGTTTTAGCTATTTTCTCTATAAATAGAATAGGTGCATTGTAATTTCCTTAAGTAAGATTGAATGAAAAGTTCTTCTTCTTCCCTGCATTCAAGCAGTCTATCAAACTTCTGTCATTTTTCTCTGTTAGTTTTAGTTCAATAATTTCAGTTTCAATTACCTTCTCTCCTTGATTTCATCATGGTATCAGAGTAGGTTCTGACCCTTCCATCTGCAATTCATCTTCTTCTTTATCATTTCTAAATTGAATCTATCAAAACAAAAAACAAAAAATTCCTAAAATCAGCAACACAGAATTACCAGAAAATAGGAAAGTGACTTGGCTCACTAGATGCTCGACGAAATGTCGAGAACCTGCTGGAATGGTAGGCTTCTCAAGATCTTCGCAACGGTGGTTGATTAATTAATCAAAATGAAATTGAAACCGGAAATTGAAGTTAGAACCTGCTGGAATGGCAGGCTTCTCAAATTGATTTTATCTTCTGAATGAAGATAGGAAGATTTTGAAGAAAGATTTCGAAGATATTCGTTCTCAAAAGAGAAGGAAGATTAACCGAGAAAAGTAGCTCAAAATGAAATGGAGCTTTAGACCACAAACGGAATTGAAGAAAACTGAAATTGATTCGAAACAAGATGCTCATTGATTGCATCTCTACTCTCCTTCTCTATGGTTCAAGATGTTTCATCTTGAGGGGGGGAGTGTTGGAATATTCTCCATTCACCAGCAGCTCACATTGATCACCAGCAAAACAACAGCTTCACCAGCAAACCAGCATAACACGTTCCAGCTCTTCACCAGTTCACGTGTTCAGAGTGTTCAGTTTCTTCTTCCAGCTTATTCTAGCTTATTCTAGTTCCTTCTTATGTTTGTTATCTTGTTAATTTGTTAATTAATTTGTTAGCTATTTTCTCTATAAATAGAATAGGTTGCATTGTAATTTCCTTAAGTAAGATTGAATGAAAAGTTCTTCTTCTTCCCCGCATTCAGCAGGTCTATCCGGCTTTTGTCATTTTTATCTGTTAGTTTTAGTTCAATAATTTCAGCTTCAATTACCTTCTCTCCTTGATTTCACCAAAATCTGAAGAATCAAAACAATTGAGAAAATAAATTAAGCCATAGTGTGTGTGTGTGTATAATTGTGCTCCAGTTAACAAAAGTAAAATAAAAATTCACTACCGTTATTAGGATCTTCTATTAACATTTGCAAAACTTTCTTAGTGAGGATTCGTGCATTCAACCAATTTTTGATGAGATTTGTGCGTAAAAAAGGAAAGATATTCTCTTCTAGACTTTGAAATTTAAAATGAATGAAATGTCAAAAGATAGGGTGAGGTTTTAAGCATAATGTTTTGGCAAATTTACCTATATAAAAGTTAGATCGTTCATCTCAATTAAGGAAAATTTAATGTTAAAATTAATAGATTATGTAAAAATGATAAAATGAAAAACAAACTTAAAGTTGGGGATCGAAAAATTCGATTTATAGGTTGGGATGAATTTTCTCTGTGTTGTTAGGTCTTCGACACCTTAATATCAACAAAAAGAAAGTCTGATACGTGAATTGCATGGAAAAATGGTGTTGGTGCTTTTTTACTTTTTTGTTTAATTTAGCAATCATTTAAAAAAAGAAAACAATAATTACGAAAGTAAGGAACTCATTTTTGACAACTATCCTTTTGAAGCAAATAGTTCATAGTGCTTATTCTATAGATTCAAACGCTTGTTGTGCAATGTATGACCCCTCGAGTCTCTTTGTATGACCCCTCGACATTGTACACAATTGGTATTGACCCCTTCGAGGTTTGGTTTGAAGTGTACAATAGCTTTGCAAGGCTATTGAGGTCTAGATTCGGTAACCTTTCTATCGTCCTATTCCTATTGGTATCCATGACCTGTAGATGGAGGCTTCCCTTGGATACAAAGAATAATAAGCTGAGATAATGTTCTTAAATTTTTTGCCTCTCCTCGAAAAATTCGATTATTTCTTTCCCGCCATATGTGATAAACACTATATATAAATGAGAGTTTAGGATCTTTCCATGTAAATTCCTGCCACGCAGATAGGCACAATGTTGACCTATAGTCAAATCTTATGTTTTGATTATAACAAACAAACCATGTCTATCTCTAATTCTAATCTTCAAATTGTTACATGTAGCCAAACGTGAGACAAAACTATTGGACGAAAAGTTGTCGATCATGGAAATTCAAGATAAAGATCGATCGAACACTCATGAAGAAAAAACTTTGCGTCATTTCAAAATCAAGTAACAAATCGAGCATTCGCACCAAATTAATCGAATATATCGGAACTACATGTTTTTAGCTCATTTGTAAAGGTAAAGCACGTTAATTCTTGGCAAAGACACATTGAAAGCTCAAGTGATAAATTTCTTATACACAATAAAAAATCACGTCATTAAAATGTTTGCACAAAAATTAATTTCAAAGGTAACATTTTTCAACCTATCTTGAATACTATTAAATCTCACTTACCTTCAAATATCTAGCAAAAAATGTCATGCAAAATATTTACTTACTGTAAACAAAACCAAAATTGCGACCTAGAAAAACTCTGGTCATCCGGACGTCCGGATGGCGAATTGGACCAACGGTTGAATTTTCGACTATTCTGACAAGTTTCAAACGACTACTTTTTGGGGTCGTCCGGTTTTGAACCGAACGTCAGAATGAGTCGTCCGGTTTGGCAGAAAGTTGGTTTTTTCAACTACTATAAATACCAACTCACCTACCATTTGTACATTGGACTTTTGAGCATTCGATTGATATTCCTTTGAGCAAGCATTATATTGATTTCTCATATCACTCATTATCAAATCATTTTACAATTGAAAAGTCTTTTGGTCAAATTATTTCTTGATAATCATTCCATACATCAAAGACTTCCACACCTAACACTTGAGCTTCATTCATTGCTATTTATTAAAGTGTTAGTCCACTTCTCTCATTGTACTCAACTTTGGAATCATCATTAATTGAGAAGATAGGATTTCATTTGTAAACTTACTTGAATTGTGGTCATGTTGAGGTCCTGAAAGGGTCAACATTATAAAAGGATTGGTGCTCTTTGCTTATAAGTCACCGGAAGCATTATAAAGGGTTGGATTGCACCAGAGCCTGTGCATAGGCTCAGAATTCTATATTCGTGTACCTATGGAGGGGCACGCGATGCCAAAGAAGTTGAGAACTTTTTGTTCGACATGGAACAATACTTTCTTGCGACTTTGATCCAAGACAAAGCGAGAAAGGTTACAACAGCTTCCATGTATCTAGGTGGAGATGCAAAGCTATGGCGGCGGACAAAGTATGCTGATATTCAGGCCAATAAGATCCAAATAGATTTTTAGGATCTTCTCAAGGAAGCAATCAGATCTCAGTTTTTCCCAGAAAATGTGGAATATGAGGCATGTCAGGCCTTACGATAACTGAGACACACAAGCTCCATCAGGGAGTACGTGAAAGCCTTTGCAGGATATATGCTGAATATTCGAGTTATGTCGGACAAGGACAAGCTATTCACCTTCATGGAAGGGTTGAAACCATGGACATGCACGAAACTTCAGAGACAGAAGGTCACTGATTTGAGCGCGGCTATGGGAGCTATTGAATGTTTAAGTGACTATCAGCCAAAATCGAGAGAGGATCGATCTTGGGGAAATAGTTAATCTGTTGAAGGTGGAAAGAAACCTTACAAACCCAGCTCGAGCTCAAATGGGGGAGAGCGTTACTCTCAGAATAGGGGAAGAGCCTTTCAAGACAACCGTCAGAGTAACTTCAAAGGAAGCTACAACGGTAGCAACAGTATAACTGGAACAAAGGAAAAGCAACGGAGGGCAGATCGGACGTCGCTCCTAAATTGAAGTGCTTTTTATGTGACGGACCACATCGTGTAGCGGAGTGTCCTCAGAACGGATGGTAAATGCCTATTGCCAACTAGCAAGTGGTGGATCGAGTTCAAAGCAAGATACCCCATAAGCTAGCTATCATGGCGAGACCGATTCTGAAGAGGACGAGGATGTAGTTGGTGCATTCTCACATCAGTGCAATACACTATCGCACCGAGTTACTAAAAGGGAAGATAGTCCCTCGAAAGAGCCAAAGATGGAAGAATCGAAGGCTCGAAAGAGCCGAAGATGCACTTGTAGGGCGAAAGACCTGATGTACATTGATGTGAAGATCAATGGGAAGCCAATCAGGGCGATGATAGATACTGGTGCTACCCACAACTGCCTCACAAGTACCGAAGTAGAGCGGCTCGGACTTGCTCTAGAAAGAGGTAAGGGGAAAGTTAAAGCAATCAACTCCGTTGCTCAACTAATAGCGGGAGTAGCGAAATCTGTGTCTATCAAAGTAGGTCACTTCGAGGGAAGGACAAATTTGTTGGCAGTTCAGATGGACGATTTCAAGCTCATTTTTGGATTGGAATTTCTTCGGGATACGAGAACAGCAATGTTGCCTCATTCTGACTCGTTAATAATGATGGGTAGTAAACCATGCATTATCCCTACGCAAGTTGTGAAAGCAGGTAAGAAGGGTATCTCGGCCATTCAATATAGTAAGAGTTTCAAAAGGAATGAACCCTTATTTTTGTGCACTCTTCGATTAGAAGAGATGACTGGTCCAATTCCAAAACCTGTCGGAAGACTTGTTAAGGAATTTGAAGACATCATGCCGAATGGGTTACCAAAGAAATTGCCACCAAGGAGGGCAATTGATCGTGAGATTCAACTTGTTCAGGGTGTCAAACCTCTCACTAAGGCACCAGACTGTATGGCTCAGCCGAAGCTTGAAGAGCTTCGAAAACAAGTGAGAGAAGTGTTAGGAAGTGGGACTATTGTGGAGTGCACTTTTGCACTACTACAACGTTCATATTACTAGCCTCAGAGGCTAGACAACATTTCAAGTTATGTGAAAACTTGTCTTGTTCGTCAGTAAGATATGGCATATCATCAGAAAATGTAGGCATACTGGAGTCCCTTTCCATCCTGAATAGACCAGTCGAGAGTGGATGGATAGACTACATTGGTAGATTGCCAAAATTGGGAGATTTTGGTACTATCACGGTCAAGGTGGACCGTTTATCTAAAGATGCAACCTTTACCACAATGCCCAAGTATGTACCAACCGAAGAGACAGCTCAACTCTTCTTCAAACATATTGTCAAATACTGGGAACTGCCTAAGAACATCGTCAGTGATCGGGATTCTCGATTTACTAGCATACTTTGGACCGAGTTGTTCAAACTTCTTAGTTCAACTTTAAGCATGAATTCTAGTTTCACCTACAATCTGACGAACTGACGGAGCGCTTCAATTCTATGCTGGAAGACTATTTTCGGCACTTTATCTCTACTTCACATGAAAATTGGGTAAAACTTGCGGACGTGGCCCAGATATGTTTCAACGCTCAAGATAGCTCTTCTCCCAATAAGAGTCAGATTACTACAGGCCAGCAACCGTTACTCCTTCATACTACAGATATCGATCAAAAACAGTACAAGAAGCCTGCAGATATAAAGCGACCCGTGTTTAAATTGAAAAGATCAGAAACGAAGGTTGATGAAAAGATTTTTAGCCATCGAGCTTCTAGGAAATATCTTCAAGAGAACTTGGTCAAATGGAGCGGATGTAATAACGAGAAGAATAATCAGTGGCTTCGAGGACGTTGCCAAAGCAAATGGGGGAGAATGTCACGGACAGCAACTTTACTTCCCCGTGATCCTATCGCAGCTGCAGTTTGCCCAACTTCGACAGCACATTGTAAATATTTCATTTAATTCTAAAATAGTTGGAAATTAGAAAAATTTAGTATGATTCCTCGGCTTTTTAACGTCTACTCCCATCAATTGAGGTTTTGTTGCTAAGTTTATTATATAGGGTATTAGTCTTTCAAACATTTTCAAGCTTTCTAGTGTTCACACCCTACACTAGCCATTGTAATTTCCTGCTTTCGTCTATTGTAATGTTCAACTTTCAAACAATCAATGATCAAGTTTATTTCACTTCATTTCAATTTCATGTTGTAAGCTTTCTTTAAATTGAACACTCAAAAGTGGCATTATTATTTCCTAGTATTAGTCCCCTACTCATAACATCACCACGGTAGAATTATAAAGACCAGCACAAATATCAAACCATGATACATGATTTCCCCACTTTGTTCTAGTGCAATTACACACAATACATGCAAGAAAGCCACAAGCAGGTAGAATGTCAATGTTATCAGTAGCTTACACAGATTGAAAGATATATAAGAAGACTAAAATTTTCAAATACACCAATAATCACGTTCTTAACATAATCAAGCACCTGCAACTGTACAAATTCCAACCTAACCAATCAGCTACCTCAAGTCCCACCACCACAGCCTCCGCTAAATCTAGTAGCAAGTCCATCCCATCCACAAGCATTGCATCTCCACCACCAGCACTTCTTCTGGCTGTATTAAATCAACAAAAAAAAAAAAAAAAAGGATAAAAATTACATAGAATACACATCAACATATATATAATAGAAAATAGAAAATTGGCCCTAAAAACAAACCTTTACAATTCTCTCCAAAATCCATAATAAAGTTCAAAGACAATGAAAAAATATATCCACATAGCATTTCATTTCCAAAACAACCTCATAACCTTCATTTCCAAAACAACCTCATAACCAATGTTACGGGTTAAAGAACAGAACGGACACGTGGCGTTACGTCACGACGGTGGGACCGGCTTGATTCGATCAGGATATAATTCTCTAGCTTCAGTTGCGAGTTCCGAGGCCCTGGCTACCAATCCGAGGCCCTCGTTGTTACTCCGAGGCCCCTCCTTCTAACATCCGAGTCCCATCAAAGATCCACTTATAAGGATTCGGCCATGGTGAAAATCTCTTATAAGTGATTGATGTGACTTGTGTGTAAAGTTTACTTATGTCTTGTCTCGTCAATGTCAGAGCATTTAATGTTAGTATAGCTAGGAGAGTCAACTTGATTGCTAGGATTTGAGGTCTTGGTCGAGGAGATGAGGCCACGTGTAAATTGATCCGAAGGTCACAATTTGAGTTGTAACACTATAAATACCCCAACCATGTAATACAATGAGGACTAATGCAAAAATTCATAGAACAAACTGAATATTTTGGAGCTTTATTTCTCTCATTTCAACACTTCTTTTACAACATTCTTCTATAACGAATCTTGTCATTTATCGATTGGTTTCTTATACAATCGTATTTCTTTTATCTTGCAGGTGGCACAGACGGAGACGTCTCGTGCCTTTTAGCCACACCCACGCTCGTTTTACGGAGTCCTCATGACCGTCGATCGGCATTAGCGTGTTGGATTAAGCTTACGTGTGCACGAGTGGGCCCGGCATCTCGTTGGCAACATTTTTTGGGGTCCAGATTGGCGCCGTCTGTGGGAAACCACACTATAACCACGAGCAACCCCGTGGAAAAGGCTGGCTGAAACATTTTTGGGCATCCCCCTTGAAAAAGGATTTATTCTTCAAAGAAGAGTAAGAGGAAGCCCCCGAAGTTCAAGTTTATTCAAGTTTCGAGAGACATGAGTTCAGGAGAAGAGGCTCCCCAGGACGAACTAGAGAAGCCGACAATGAGGCCCCTCGCGGTCCGACGCCGACCCCACCACCATCACGGGCGAGGTGGTAGGAGGTTGGCGGCCTGACTTACTAGGGAAATGGCAACCATGGCAGCCAATATGAGGAGCATTACTAATCAAAACTTGGCGATGCAAGAGCTATTGAGGCAAATGCAAGGCCGGGGAGGTCCCCCACCTCCCTCCTTTGTTCCACAAGAGCCATATCAACTTTGACGAAGTTCAGAGTCAAAGAACTTATTCCTCCAGGCAGTACAGGGGAGGAAGCCCAGTGGAAAGGGAAGTTGGAGTCGATATTTCCTCCAATTATGCTTCCGGCCGACCCTCCGAGGCCCCGTTCAACATGGAGGATAATTTCCCTCCCGAATATGAGCCGGCACCGAGGCCCCCGGGAAGGTCCGGGTGTATTTGATAGGCTTAGCCCGATAGGTCGAGGCGAAGACAAAGGAATGCAGCCCACGCTTCTAGGAATAGGCACGGCCCCCACCTCTTGAGGTTCGGCGGCGGAGGAAAGGCAAGAACGTGCCCCGTGCTGCTGCCACCTCGTCATGAGCGCCTCGGGAGGGATGAGGAGGCTCGCAACCGGCGAGGACCCTCCACGCAACGGCCCGGTATGAAGGCGAGGCTAATTATGATTCGGATGGTCCCCGGAGATCTGCGACTTAGATGATGACGATGACAATCTGCCATTCTCAAGGGAGCTAAGAAATGCCCAGGTCCCAAATCATTATACTATGCCCAAGATACCCAAATATGATGGGAGAGGCGACCCAGAGAAGCACTTGAATAGCTACAAAACACACATGAGCCTGAGAGGCGCCACTCCAGCTGTTAAATGCAGGGCCTTCCATTTGACTCTAAGTGGAGCTGCTGAAATTTGGTATAGTAGGTTACCTCACAGGAGCATTCGAAGTTGGCCGAGAATTCAAAACCACTTTTTGAAAAGATTCGCGGTAAGTAAAGAAGGCGAGGCCCCAATCCAACGCCTCCAAGATATGAGACAACGACCGAGAAGAAACTTTGAAAAGTTTCTGTCCCGCTTCACGGACGAAATGACTTCTTTGTGTTCAAGTCAGCGATCGCGAAGCTCTATCCGCCCTTAGGGGAGGCCTCAACATGAATACCCTGCTTTGGAGAGATGTGCGAATCAAGATCCCCAACTTATGATGCTTTGTTGGAGATGATGCGACGTGAAATCATCAATGAGGAGCGATAGAACATCGAAACAGGGGCAAGTAGGGGTTTACAACCCCAACAAAGGCAACGTGGTAGAGGTCCAACCTCCCACGATGGATCGGCGGTGGGGTCAACCCAATGTGGAAGGCGCGAGGCTCGGGGCGGGCACTTGCCGCCGCCACATTGAATGCCGTACCAACTTTGGCCTACGAGGACGTGCCGACTACGGGTACCCACGAAAATCCACGAACACAACGGGCCCCCAAAGAGGACGAGGCCGGGAAGGAACTCGAATCAAGGCAGAGGCAACTCTCAAGGCTATTGCACTTATCACCATTCCTACAGCCATGCCACTGCTGACTGTAGAGACATAGCCTTGCATCCCAGAAATTCGGATTCCAGAAGTAACAATCGGAACAACTCGAGACCGAGGAAGCAGGCCCCCGCCGAGGCAAGATTCACGATCTAGGCGAGGCGAGGCCCCTTCCCATCACAGGGAAGCATCTCCTCGTGGAAGAGAAAGAGAAAGGAACAGAAACCCAAATGAACAGCAACGAAGAGACCATCGAGGTAGACCTGATGATGTCCCTGTTCATGAGATTGACACAATATTTGGAGGTCCTTATGTTGGTGGAAGCACCAGAAACTCTCAAAGGAACTACGTGCGAGAGGCAAGGGCTCCTCCATTGACTAGCTACATTGTGGGCAGCAGTTCGCGAAGGAGCCAATCGCCTCCGATTGTGTTTACACATGAAGATTCCGAAGGTATTCATTACCCACACTGTGATGCTCTGGTAGTAAGAGCTGTGATAGCCAGGAACGGACTGAGGCGAATGCTGGTAGACAATGGCAGTTCTGTGAACATCCTATTTGGATCTACCTTTGACAAGATGATCCTGGATCATGAGTTAACCCCTACCAACACTCCCTTATACGGTTTCACGGGGGACAGTATTATCCCCAGGGGCAAAATTACCCTAGCCGTAGAAATGGGAGCTCCACCCCTAGCAACCACATGTTTTATGGAGTTTTTGATAGTGGACAGCAGGTCAGCCTATCATGGGGTATTGGGGAGGCCCGCATTGAAGGACTTGGGAGCAATTACCTCCATTCATCACCTATGCATGAAGTTCCAAACTGATAGAGGGGTGGCAACGGTCAAAGGAGACCAAAGAGGGGCAAGGGAATGCTACCTTAACTCTGTGAGGAAGGCTGAGCCTAGGGATATGCACATGGTGGCGGGTACCAGTAGCCTCGAATTACCAGCACTTGATGAACTTGATCCACGAATAACCGAGGCTGATTCCCAGGCAGCTCCCATGGAAGAGTTAGAAAGCTTTCCTATCGATTCAAAGGAACCAACCAAGTTGCTGCAGGTTGGAAGAAGTTTAGCCCCAAGATTCAAAGGGGAGCTTAAAGAATTTTTGTGCAAGAATCACGATGTCTTTGCCTGGAGGCATGAGGATATGGTAGGCATTGACCCTGGAGTCAGTTGCCACCACCTACAAATTGATCCTAAAGTTGCCCACGCACGGACGAAGAGGCGAGCCCTTAACCCGAGAGAGGTATGAGGCCTTGAAAGAGGAAGTGCGAAACTTGTTAACAATGGCTTTATAAGGGAGGCTCTCTACCCAAAATGGATATCCAATCCGGTATTGGTGAAAAAGCACAATGGGAAGTGGAGGGTATGCATTGATTTTACGATCTCAATAAGGCATGTCAGAAAGACTGACTTCCCACTTCCCGAATTGATCGGTTGGTGGACTCCTTTGCTGGACACGAGTCCACTGAGTTTCATGGATGCCTACTACGGTTATAATCAAATTCCCATGTACTCGGGCGATGAGGAGCACACCTCGTTCATAACGGACCGAGGCCTTTATTGCTTTCTGAGAATGATGCCTTTTGGATTAAAGAATGCTGGAGCAACGTACCAGAGGTTAGTAAACAAGATGTTTGCTAATTTGCTTGGGAAAACTATGGAGGTCTATGTAGATGATATGCTTGTTAAGAGTCTGAAAGTGGATGATCACATATCCCACCTCCATGAAGCCTTTGGAGTTCTGCGAAGGTATCACATGAAGTTGAATCCCCTGAAATGTGCCTTTGGGGTAGCGTCAGGCAAGTTCTTAGGGTACATGGTCAATCAACGTGGCATCGAAGCAAATCCAGAAAAGATCCAAGCGTTAATTGAGATGAAATCCCCACAGAAACCAAAAGAAGTGCAAAGTTTGACGGGTCGTGTGGCTGCTTTGAGCCGCTTTATATCGAAATCTACTGATAAATGCCTCCCATTCTTTAGAATACTCAAGGGAGGACAGAAGTTTCAGTGGACTGAGGAGTGTGAAGAGGCTTTCCAGGGGCTCAAAAGGCACCTAGGGCAGGCCCCCCTCCTATCAAAACCCAAACTTGGCGAGGTGCTACAACTTTACTTAGCAGTTTCCCTCGAGGCTATAAGTGCAGTACTTGTGAGGGAGGAGAATTCAACTCAGCTGCCTGTTTATTATATCAGCAAGGCTTTAATACCTCCTGAGACGCGATACCCAGACATGGAAAAGTTAGCCCTGGCATTGATCATCGCTTCTCGCAAATTGAGGCCCTATTTTCAGGCTCACACCATTCATGTACTGACAAACTTTCCACTTAGACAAGTTCTACAAAAGCCAGACGCCTCGGGTAGACTACTGAAGTGGGCAGTGGAGTTGAGCGAGTTTGAAATCCTCTTCAAAGCCAGAACTGCTGTCAAAGGGCAAGCTTTAGCAGATTTTGTGGCAGAATTTACCAACGTGCCGGAAATTGGCCAGGAGGCGGAGCCTTCCGAGCCCCCAACATGGAATTTGTTCATAGATGGTTCGGCGGGGAGGCAGGCTCGAGTGCCTTTGGCGTAGTTCTTGTGAGCACGAAGGTCATATGTTGAATAGTGCAATACGGTTCGGCTTCAAAGCCACCAACAATCTTTGCGAGTATGAGGCCCTCCTCGGCGGCCTCGGGCTAGCCAAGGAAATGCACGTAAAGAGGCTTCACATCGCGGCGACTCCCGGCCTTATAGTGGGACGGGTAAACGGCAACTTCGTGGCAAGGGACAAAGCCATGGCCTCATATCTCAAATTGGTAGTGAGCCTACTCCTTCCTTTGAGAAATTTGAATTAAGTCGAGATCACCGCGCCTTGAAAACGCGCACGCCGATGCCTTATCTAAGCTTGCTAGCAGGCAAGATTCGAATTGTTGGCGGTGGTCCCAATTGAACACCTCCCAGGGCCATCCACCTCCGCGAGAGGTGGTGATGTGGGTAGAAGGTACCCCAACTTGGATGCAACCTCTCATATCTTACCTCAAAGATCATTCCTTACCCGATAATAAGGAAGATGCGTATAAAATACGTAGAAGGTCTGCCCATTTCTTGTTAGTGGACGATGTTCTATACAAACGTGGATTCTACGCACCTCTCCTTCGGTGCGTAGGAGGAGAAGAAGGCGATTATGTACTTAGAGAAATTCATGAGGGCATCTGTGGCAATCACTGCGGAGGATTAGCTTTGGCTAATAAAGCATTGAGAGCGGGGATATTGCGGCCTACAATGAAAAAAGACGCTCTCAATTCGTTCGCAAATGTGACAAGTGCCAACGTTTTTCCAACGTGCGAGAGGCAACCCTCTCGGGGAGCTTACTACGGTGACCAGCCCATGGCCCTTAGCAAGTGGGGGTGGACCTCATTGGCCCATTGCCTAAGGGCAGAGGAGGCGCTAGTTTCGCCATAGTAGCTATCGATTATTTCACGAAATGGGTAGAAGCTGAGCCTCTGGCAAAGATCACTGAGGCCAACACTTCCAAATTTCTATGGAAGAATATCATTTGCCGCTTCGGCATCCCTCACTCGATCGTCTCTGATAATGGCAAACAATTTGACAACCGGAAGGTCTGGGACCTCTGTGAAGAACTTGGAATCAGAAAGCACTTTTCTACGCCTCATCACCCCCAGGCCAATGGCCAAGTGGAGGCCGTCAATAAGACCATCAAACACACCTTGAAAAAGAAGCTTGATACAGCTAAGGGAGCTTGGGTAGATGAATTACCCCGGGTGCTATGGGCGATACGAACGACGAGCGAGAACACCTACGGGAAACCCCCTTCTCCATGACTTATGGCGCTGAAGCGATGAGCCCAGTGGAGGTAGGATTACCTTCACCCAGAAGATTAAGCTTCAATGAGATATCTAATGAGGAACTTCGAAGGTGTGAGCTTGATTTCCTTGAAGAAAAGAGAGATGATTCCCGGTGAAGCTTGCAACCTACGAGAGGAAGATGAGTCGATACTACAACTCAAAGATGAAAAGGAGGTCCTTCCGCATAAACGACTTAGTCCTTCGCGAGGTTTTCCTGTCCTCAAAGAGCGGGGTTGGGCACCCTAGGACCCAGTGGGAAGGACCCTACCAAATTGAAAGGGAAATTCGGCCAGGCACCCTCTTTGGATAAAAGACATGGATGGTAGAATTCAACCTCACCCGTGGAATGTTGAGCATCTGAGAATGTATTATCAGTGAATGTAATCAGTAGCTGGAAGTTGTTCCCCAGCCTTTATAAATAAATAAGTTTTCTCCAATCTTCGTCAACTACCATAAGCGTGGGCGCTTCGGAGGAGAGGATGGAACCTTAAAAGAAGGCCGCCTCGTTCGAACTCCAAAGCGTACATCACATGCCTCCCTTTGGTGAAGCTGAACGCTAAAGGGAGAAGCCTCTGCTTGGGTGAACC
Source organism: Fraxinus americana (assembly GCA_035079005.1). NCBI lineage: Eukaryota > Viridiplantae > Streptophyta > Magnoliopsida > Lamiales > Oleaceae > Fraxinus > Fraxinus americana. The sequence goes on along the minus strand of JAVHZT010000089.1, from coordinate 38,383 downwards.
ATCCACCAAGCTGGGAAGCGTGGGCGCTTCGGAGGAGAGGATGGAACCTTAAAAGAAGGCCGCCTCGTTCGAACTCCAAAGCGTACATCACATGCCTCCCTTTGGTGAAGCTGAACGCTAAAGGGAGAAGCCTCTGCTTGGGTGAACCATCCACCAAGCTGGGAAGCGTGGGCGCTTCGGAGGAGAGGATGGAACCTTAAAAGAAGGCCGCCTCGTTCGAACTCCAAAGCGTACATCACATGCCTCCCTTTGGTGAAGCTGAACGCTAAAGGGAGAAGCCTCTGCTTGGGTGAACCATCCACCAAGCTGGGAAGCGTGGGCGCTTCGGAGGAGAGGATGGAACCTTAAAAGAAGGCCGCCTCGTTCGAACTCCAAAGCGTACATCACATGCCTCCCTTTGGTGAAGCTGAACGCTAAAGGGAGAAGCCTCTGCTTGGATGAACCGTTCACCAAGCGAGAGGTTAAAAACAGTTTCGTCAAGGATTAAGTTAAGTTAGTTTCAGAATGATACCCTGGAAAGCAGTTGTCAAAAGTTTTGAAAAGGAGTTTCAGTTAAGTTACCTCAGATTTGCTAAGTTTGCTTGGTTGCTTTGCTGGATAGTTTGCTCAGTTATCCCATTCTAGTTATTAATTATTTAAGTATGGCAAGGCCTTGATACTGTTGCATTAAGTTAAGTTCCTTGCAGAAAAGATAAATGGCAGCGTAAAGATGAAGCAAAATCTGTGTTATATTGATATGCCGAATGAATTACAAAGTGATGAGTTAAAATTACAAAAATGTATCAAGGAGCAGGGGGTGGGGGAGCTGGAGCATCTGTTGCTTGAGGTGCTTCAACAGGTTGAGGCCCTTCAGTAGGCTCATCTTCAGGATCAAGTTCCACCACCTCACCTTCTTGAGCGGGTGTACGTGGAACCTCCTCCTCCAAGAACTCGGCTCTCAGTTCAGAAACATCGAGCTCTGGATGTGCCTCTCCCAACCTCTCACAGACCTCCTGATAGGCCACTCTGCTCCAATACAGGCCGAAGCGTCGATACTCTTCAGTGTGATGAAAGTTGGCTATATAATTCCTCACTGCAATATCGCCCGCCTCGACCACGTCAGCCTCATATCTTTTCACTTCGGCCTCCAACCACCTCGGCTCCTTCTCCATGAGCGCCGGCGTCCTTAGCCCCGGTTAACTCAAGGTTTGCCTTCTCCCGGTGCTTGGCGGTGACCTTCCCGGTGGTTGTCAGAAATCTCCACCTTTTTGGTGAGAGCAGCCACCTCACATTGGCTCTCATGAACCTCCTTCTTCAGGGCCTCAATCTCTGCCAGGAGAGCATCGCGTTTGGAATCATCAACATCTCTCTGAATTCTCAGTTCAATGTTGGCCTCTTTCTTCTCCGCCCTTGACTACTGCCTTCACCTTTTCCGATTCGTCGCGAGAGGCCCTATTCCTTGATCGAATATCTGCAGCAGGTTTGGCACTCAGTGCAACCCCCAAGGCCACAGCGGTTTGGCTCACCAAAGTAGTGGTGAGGTCCGCGGCATCACGAGGTGGCCACATAGTGCTGCCACCTCTCCGTCCGAACTTGTTAAAACCCTCGGTGTTGCCCTCGCCTCCGGAGGCAGCATTTCTATTACAGCAGGGGCTATCTTGTCCTCCCTGCCCCCCAGGAAATTCCCAGACTTTCCTGGAGTCCTCTCCACAACCTTTTTCTTGGTGGCCCCCTCTGCTCTCGCCACGTCATCCATGACGATCTTCCTAGACTGGGCCACCATGGCAGCATCAATCGAAGACTGAAGGAGCTTCGGCTGCTTCGAACCTCCCTTCTCAAAGGACACAGTGGTCCCAAAACTTGACGACCCCCCACCTGGGCCCAGTTTTCTCTTTTTTTGTGGCTCATCAGCCACCCCCTTGCCCTTCGCCACTGCTGGCTTGCCACCTTTTGGGGCCTCCTCTTGCACCTCCTCCTCAGCCTCTTTCTCGTTTTTGTTCTTGCTGAGGCGGTCCAGCTTGGACTTTACCTGTTTTGCCCCAGTGGACCCAGGTTTTAGTGCTTTCGCCCCGGCAGTGGAGGTGGCCTTCATTATACTGGCCATCTCGGGCAGGGCCTAATCCGTCGTGGTGATTTTCTCTGGGATTACGAAGAAAACTCAGATCAAAATCATTAAAAGAGGCGACTAGTTAAAAGTAAAGGCGCCTCTTACCCTTGGGGAGCCATCGATCAGAAATCAATGAAGTATCTGCTCCTTTCGATTAAGTGAGAAAAGCTTCGGAGCCTCGGAGACCGTCGGTAAATGTCTTCTATAATAGCCCACTCAGCCTCGGAAAGCTCGTACCTTGTGCTACAATCTACAAAAAAAAAAAAAGGGGGGGGCAGTTATCAGTATCAGAGAGGCATGTTGAAGCTATAAGAACTCAAGACGACACTCACAAGCCTCGTAGTACTGGGTCGGCGCGGTAACAGCTGGGACAGCATCTCCCTCCACCATCTGCCACCTACCCGTCACCCAGAACCACGACTCCTTCCACCCCTTAATGGATGAAGGGAGCCCGACCACAAAAGGGGCGTGGGAGCCCCAGGGAGTGATGTAATACCACCCCTTTGAGTCATCTTTTCCCACGACCCTGGCGTGGAAGAGGGACTCGAAAACATGAAGTGGGAGGTCCTCGCCCAGAGACACTTCCTTCCACAGGAAGTAGGTCCCCACGACTTGGCTCCACCCATTGGGAAGAATTTGGGTGGGGGACAACATGAAGGTCCTCAGCACAGCCCTAAAGAAGGGGTGCAGAGGCAGACGCACACCTGCCTTAAGCAGGTGTTCACTGAAGGCCACACAATTGGGCCTCGGAAAACAAGCCCTTTCGTGAGCATCAGGGACCAAGAGTTTGACGTAATGGGGGATGTTATAGGTCTGCCTAAGTTCGTCTAGCTTGGCAGAAGTGATATTGGATTGGATTTTGACTTGCCCCATCCCGCCTCATAATCTATAGGCTCTTCGGTCATGCTATACCACTCACCAGAGGCCCCAGACACTGACTCCTCCCCACTCCTAACTACTGTCATGGCTAGAGACGCCTCGGAAGACATTGTTGATGGAAGAATATGAATAGTACAAGAAAAGGGTGTCTAAGGAAAATGGGAAGACAACTACTTAAGGAGAAAGTACCTAAAGCGAAGGAAAGACTCAGAAAGTTCGCCGGAAGCTCGTCGGAAGTTCGTCGGAAAATGATTGACAGCAGCACAGTTTCAGAAATTTCAGAGTGTTTCGTGAAAGTAAAGTATGAAAATGACAAAGTTTTGGCTTTTATACTAGCGAAGAATTCAGCCCCAGCCGTTAGATCAGATCTCAGTTAATCTGAAGCGTACAAAATTGCACAAATCTTGACCCTTGAAATCAAACGTTTTCTTTACGTTAACGCCTCAGATTTGTGCGTGCACGAACCAACACTGGCTCACGCGTGAACTTGTCCTCGAAACTACACACCCCAATAATTAGCCATCATTGTGCATTAAATAAAAACAGCTGTACGGCTATTGAAACTCGTCTCGATGCAGTTCATTGGCCTTGGAAACATAAGAAACCGTCACATCACAGGCATCAATTTCTATGAACGTCACCTCGCCTCATCAAAAGGAAATCAGCATCGGCCAGTTCGAATATGAACTCGCCTCATCAAAAGGAAATCAGCCTCGGCCAGTTCGAATTCGAACTCGCCTCATCAAAAGGAAATCAGCCTCGGCCAGTTCGAATATGAACTCGCCTCATCAAAAGGAAATCAGCCTCGGCCAGTTCGAATATGAACTCGCCTCATCAAAAGGAAATCAGCCTCGCCGATTCGAATATGAACTCGCCTCATCAAAAGGAAATCGACATCGGCCGATTCGAATATGAACTCGCCTCATCAAAAGGAAATCGACCTCGACCGATTCGAATTCGAACTCGCCTCATCGAAATCAGCCTCGACGATTCGAATATGAACTCGCCTCATCAAAAGGAAATCGGCCTCGGCGATTCGAATATGAACTCGCCTTCATCAAAAGGAAATCGGCCTCGGCCGATTCGAATATGAACTCGCCTCATCAAAAGGAAATCACCTCGGCCGATTCGAATATGAACTCGCCTCATCAAAAGGAAATCGACCTCGCCGGTTCGAATATGAACTCGCCTCATCAAAAGGAAATCGACCTCGCCGATTCGAATATGAACTCGCCTCATCAAAAGGAAATCGGCCTCGCCGATTCGAATATGAACTCGCCTCATCAAAAGGAAATCGGCTCGCCGGTTCGAATTCGAACTCACCTCATCTCGACGTAGCTCCAAAAGAACTTCAATTTTACAGGCGACTTTCTTAGAAATGGCGTAAAGCACAAAAAAAAAAAAAAAAAAAAAAAAAATTCAGAGTTTTAAAGTCCACGCCTGGCATAAATGACCACCCAGGGAGTTGGGGGACAATTGTTACGGGTGAAATAACAGAGAACGGACACGTGGCGTTACGTCGCGACGGTGGGACCGGCTTGATTCGATCGAGGGATATAATTCTCTAGCTTCAGTTGCGAGTTCCGAGGCCCTGGCTACCAATCCGAGGCCCTCGTTGTTACTCCGAGGCCCCTCCTTCTAACATCCGAGTCCCATCAAAGATCCACTTATAAGGATTCGGCCATGGTGAAAATCTCTTATAAGTGATTGATGTGACTTGTGTGTAAAGTTTACTTATGTCTTGTCTCGTCAATGTCAGAGCATTTAATGTTAGTATAGCTAGGAGAGTCAACTTGATTGCTAGGATTTGAGGTCTTGGTCGAGGAGATGAGGCCACGTGTAAATTGATCCGAAGGTCACAATTTGAGTTGTAACACTATAAATACCCCAACCATGTAATACAATGAGGACTAATGCAAAAATTCATAGAACAAACTGAATATTTTGGAGCTTTATTTCTCTCATTTCAACACTTCTTTTACAACATTCTTCTATAACGAATCTTGTCATTTATCGATTGGTTTCTTATACAATCGTATTTCTTTTATGCCGGTGGCCTGAACGGAGACGTCTCGTGCCTTTTAGCCACACCCACGCTCGTTTTCTGGAGTCCTCATGACCGTCGATCGGCATTAGCGTGTTGGATTAAGCTTACGTGTGCACGAGTGGGCCCGGCATCTGTTGGCAACATTTTTTGGGGTCAACAACCAACATTATCCGAAATAGACATTGCTTCAAGATCAAGCAGTGATGGCATTTGTTCTTGGAGCACCAAATTTGAATTAATTCCAGAAACATCATAGAAGCCATCAATTACTTTCTCGTCATAATTTACAACACTACAGCTCTGCACCAACGAAAGAATAACACAAGATGAAATCATTCATTGCTTCAACTAATATCTAAAACTAATATCTTTGAGACAGCAGTTGACACTAACTTAAATCATGTTTACTGTCCACTTTGTTGCTTTCCACATCATGAGGATATCTATCATACTTTACAAAATATATTTCCCGAGTAGAGAATTCGGAGAAAAATTAATTATAAAATATGTGAATACATATTGATTCCTCTCCTAGACATCTTCCCCCCCCCCCCGAAAAAAAAAAAAAAAAAACAATATAGAAACCACTATAAACATGACATAGAAATCCAACAATTCCTTTACCCGCACGACTCAAATTAAAGAAATTCATGTGAAATTGACCGGTACATTCAAGAGAATCAAATCAAAATTAAAAAAAACTAATAAGTGAATATAGTTGATAATTACCCAACATCCCAGAGACAAAAATTCAGAGAGGCTTTGCTAGGGCGAGCCCCCGAGGCTAATTTGCTTGGTGGCGTTTATCTGAGTGGTTTTCGGGTCACCATCCTTTTGACCCTGATTCGAAACGCTGATTGCCAAGGCCAACTCCACCTAGAACTCCTCCTCAAAGAAATTAAAGCTATTGAAATTCTCGTTTTCCAAATTCGATGTCGTCTAAGGTAAATCAGTTGGTGATGATGACGAGGTCGATGCAGACGAGAGTTGAAACGACGTCGTCTGAGGGGACGAATCGAGTACGGGCGGCCTATGATGATCACCGATGTGAAACTTCCATAGCAAATGTTTCATCTTTGACATGTCAAACTCCCAGTGCGGGTGATGTGAGGTGTGGGAGACGAAGAGTTTTAGTTAATAGTTTAGATTATGACGTAATTATTACTTGATTAAAATGTTTAATTAGTTTAAAACGTATTAATCAAAATACTTATTTTAATAGGGTACCTAGCCTACTTTTCCCTTGTTTTTTTACCCACTAATTAGTTAGTCCAAAGCACAATATAAATCAAAAGTCTCGGACCCACTGAAACGATAAAATTAATTCCATTACATTGTTATATAATAAGCCACAAGATGGTCGAAAACTCATAAATGTATTTTAGGCATTACTCCTATTACTTATGCTAGCACGTAAAAGAAAGGTGGTTAACGGATGTATGCTTTATCCAAAACTTGAGATTTGTGTAATTTTTGTAAGGGAAGGAGTGTTTTTAAATTGTCAGATCTAAGTAATTTGCCATCTAATTTAAGCTGGTTTTTACTTGCAAATTTTGTAAGACCTACAATTAATAAGCACTTATTATTATTATTATTATTATTATTATTATTATTATTATTATTATTATTATTATTATTATTATTATTATTATTATTATTATTATTATTTATTTATTTATTTATTTATTTATTTATTTTTTTGGAAAAATAATATCTAGTATGAGTGAACCATGTACTACAACACCAAGAATGACGAATCTAGGGATTTTGGTTTGGGGGCTACTATGCTGGGCACTCAACATCTAGCAGTAGATGAAGAAGAAAGTGAAATGTAAAAAATGATATAGCTACATATTTAGTTAAAAGCTTGGTTAAAAAAAATATAGAAATAATCAACTTTGTGTCGGTTTAAATAAAACAGTGAATAAAACAAAAAGGAATCAATAACATTTTATATGAAAAAAAAAAAAAAAACAAAGCTTTGATTATACAAATCCATAAAATCGAAAAAATTAAGGAAATAAATGAAACCATAGTTTCTCATTGAAAAAGAGAAAAAACAAAATAAAAAATTCATTTATGATGTATAAGTGAGAAAAAATACAATTGTGCTACAGATAAACAAAGTAAAATAAAGAACTCACTACCGTTACTAGGATCCTCTATGAACATTTTGCAAAACTTTCTTAGTGAAGGGTCATGCATTCAACCAATTTTTGACGAGATTTGTACGTAAAAAAAGAAAGGGTTTCTCTTAATTTATAATGAATGAAATGTTTATGCACAAAAGGTAATGTAAGGTATTAAGCATTGTGTTTTGTCAAATTTACATGTGTAAAAATTAGTTTGTAGATCTCAATTAAAGAGAATTCTTATGCTAAAGTTAATAGAACATGTAAAAATGATGAATTGCAAACTAGACTTAAAGTTGGGGATTGAAAAATCCAATTTTATAGGTTGGGATGAATCCGATTTGGGCGGATTCTTCCCGATCCATTTTTTCTGGTCCTTCGAGACAAAGATCTATTCTCTTCTAAAAGGAAGATTGTGATGAAGAGAATTTGAACTCCAACCAATAAGATATAAATAAAAAGTTTTTGCTAGTAGGCTAAAACCACATTCCCAAGATCCCAAATACCCCCTTTGCTCCATGCTGAACACCAATTTAGGCGACTTTGCTAAAATATTAGCATTTCTAATCATGCATGTAATTTAAAAAGAAGTGAGAATGGTTTATTTTTAGTGACAAATTTTGGAATCTTTTAATCAAATAATCAATAACCAGTTCTACAACTCATAAATGAGTATATTTTTTATGATTCATGTTGCAAAATATTCCTGCAAGTGTACGGGTTTGTTGTACAAGTAATAATGATGATGAGTGAGTTATCATCCCACGGGGGAAAATGCTCAATTTTAGTGTATCCAATATATCTAAATTCGCAACAATAATAAAAGATGGTTGATTTGTATTTAACTACATTCTATAATTACGAAAGCACTAAAGATTGGTTTTAAATCAAATGTTAGTGAATATATTGGATTTCCGACTCCACTATTCAACTCTTAGTTTCAATTCTCAACCAATAATAATCAATTCAATTCATGCAATTGTGACGATCAATAATTCTACGTTTATTTACTATTCTTTCCCAAAATATAATAAACCTATGATTGCCACGAGATGATAATATTTCTAGTTCAAATTCATATGACAAACATGCATTGACATTTAGGATTATCATACATGATCGCACACAACATAAATATTATTCCTAATATTTATTGTTTGTATGTTCCATAAACAGTGTTTTACCTATCGTGGGTTTTCCAAAACTACGAATAAGCAACTAATTGTCCTAATGGTGCACAAACATTAAAACAAGAATCATGTTACAAGTACATTAAGTTTCACATCAAGTTTTACATTGTTCCACGTGGCGCTATCACATTGGCAGTTTTTGAATTTAACACACTTTCCCTCCAAACCGTTTTTGAATATACACACAATGTCAAACTTCATGTAAAGCAAAGAATGTACAAATAGCATTATTCTTAAAACAATACATTCATGTATATTTATGAAATCACAACGCAAGAATTAAACTAAAAACACATGGTCTCGAATAAAAAGCTAGAAATCAAATAGTTTCATTATCCATCCAATACAAATAAATTTAGCATAGCATATTAATATGAAAATTACACAGAAAATAAAAGAAAGCCATCACCAGAATCATATATTTATGAAGAAAATCTGAAAATCTTCACTTCTAGCCTTCAAAATTGGATCCCAAAGGTGAATTCCTCCTTCTTCGATGTAGTTTTTCTCTCTTTCCTCTCAAAAGTACGGCCCCTAACATTAGCCACAGAATTTCCCTTATATTCTCCCTCAAAAAGTGCCATAAAACATTACCAAAATGAAATAAGAAAATTACATTTTTCTCCCCAGTTTACCTTCAGGCACGCGCCTAGTGTAACCTAAGGAGCGCCTTAGGTGATTTGGCAGCCTCACGCGCCTAGTGTAACCTAAGGAGCGCCTTAGGTGATTTGGCAGCCTCAGTCGAGGCTGTCTTGTTGTATTTGGGGCCAATTGCATTTTGGCCCCTCATCATTTTACAACTTCCTGTTTTTGCCTCCTTTCCTACTTCTATCCCTTCAATGCTTTTCTCTTCATGTCCAATTGAATCATTTTATTTTCTACTTTCGCTTCTCGCTCCAAACCAAGTTTCGGTTATTTGTATTTAGTCCTCATCTTCTCTATTTGCGTGTCGATTAACTCCATTTCTTAATCATTTTCTCCACTTTACGTGTATTCATCGATGTGAACCTAAAACATACAATATATAATAAATTTAGCCAAAACTCAATCCAATTAATAATGAATTTCCATGTTTTAACAATCAAACTAAGTGCATGAAATGCACTTATCAAATCCCCCAAACTTGAATATTTGTTTGACCTCAAACAAAAATTGTGGCTCTACTCAACAACTGCGTGAGATACCTTGCCATGTCTCAGGATTGGGATTTGTGTTAATACAAAAATTAGATTCGAAAACCGACCACCGACTTAGGATTTTCACCTAATTTCATCTTGATGGTTGATCCACACAATGATTTCACGAATAGAACCCCTATTCATCTCAATGTCTTCCTATACTAGTTTAACCATCTCCAAATTTTTCTATAAATGGTGTAGGGACGTGCATGATCATGAGTTTTTTTTTTCAAGATTGAATCAACTATGTTTAACTTTACTCCTAGTGTGAACAAATTTATTAACTCAAACTGGGAACATGAGTATAGTGCGTAATAAATATCAAGTTTCTCACGAACACGTATCAATCAACTCAACGTGTAATATTTCCACAATTTAAGTCTAACACATATCTCCTATATGTACATTATTGCCGACAAGAATATTCACCCCACACAAACACACATAAAAATGAAAGATTTTAAAGTTTTTTTAAAATACGAACATAGGACAAACACGCAAATACAGTAATGACAATCACATAAATGAGCATAAATAAGTCCAACCACCCCTAAACCTAGTTCGTGTATTGCCTCAATGTACAAAAATGGAAGAAGAAAAATAACAAAAAGTAGGGTAGAGAGGGAAAGTTGGTACGCCCCTGGTCAATCCGACGGTGGTGGTAAATAATGTATGTAGTCATCGAAACCCGAAGGACCTGGAGCAAACAGATGGGGGTGCAGAGGCATGAGTGTAAAAATCTCGCGTAACAGAACACACTGTTGGCCCATCTCGCTCTGAATGTCATTCACCATAGTATAACTCTCATCAAGTCATCCCTGCATACGTCGCAACATGTCATAGGAACGATCAACCCAGATACTAAGTTCATCAATCTTCCATTCTATCGGAGAATAAATTGAATTTCCTACATGCATTGGAAGCATCCTCGTGTACCAGCATTTTATGGTCATATATAGTATTGGTACGGGTCTCCACGTGACCAACTCTCAAATCTAAGGACCCCAGCATCTGCTATATTCGTTGCATGCCTTGGATGGTTTCAGTTGATTCTACAAGTAGCTGGCGTAGGAGTGGTGTGTCGGCATTAGGGTCGTCGTGGTGGTGAGTACGTCCTCCCGTATTTATTCGATCGCTGTGATGATGCTACCTACTGGCAAGGATATGTTGCCATGAAGTTTTCGAGGATGTACGATTGATATGAACACTGGTTGGAGCTGGCTGTTTCGCGGGAAGGAGTCGTACCCCCGAGGATACACATATCCCACTGATAAGGCTGGGAAAAATCATCTTCTGTCGTGCCTGTGGTGCCGAGTCGAAGTCAACAATTTGATTGTAGATGAATGTTCTCAAATCCATCTTGAACCTTCATACCAAGTGGAAAAGAAGTCTCGCTCTGGCAAAGTTCAAAGTAGACATATGCAAGGTGGGCTCAATACTGTAGCATATAAATTTCATTAGCACCGTCGATGAGTGAGTCAATCTGTTGTACTCAAATTCTTCTCCTACTTCGCCCTGTTCACTGTAGAGCATCTGAACTACTAGTGCCATATCCTCTTCCAACGGTATCGGGGTGATGGTGTCCCACGCCAATCCATAGTATTCATCTATCACCTCGGGGGTGAACATCACCCACTTATCCCCAATCCAAGTGTAGTGTTCATGGTCAGATTTCAGGTCATCGATCTCTCTGTTAAAGTTTGTATAAAACTCGTGAACCAAAATAGGATATACCCGATTGGGCTTTTCTATCACCCCTGCCCATTGTGCTCTGTCGATAGGAGTAGAGATCTCATAGCCCTCGAAATCATCTAGTACCACATGCCTTTTTGGCTATATTTTTCTTTTCTAGAGGATCATCTCAAAAAGCCTCTTGTGATTAGCACAGAAGAAATGCCTCATTCTGCAGTCGTCGACACGTGTACGTACCGTAGTACCCGATGTGCCAGCTGGTTATTTTCCTTTAGAAGTAGGGCTGTGAGTTTCGTTTCAGCGGGATCCTATCACATGGCGAAGGAAACTATCGATCCAAAAGTGAAGAAAAGTGACCAATCAAAGAACAAGGTAAAAATGCATCTGGAGCGAGGGGGTAAGGGGTCAAAGTGCGTAATCTAGTGAAGGAATGCCCAAATGCATATGCATTGCTGTCAATTGTGTACAAAATGTGATGCATATCGGAATGCTAACATGTGGGAGCATGCTCATTTCACAACCAAAAGTGTGAGGGATGAATATAGTGCATGATTATAGCCATGCAATACTTCATAGAAGCATTGTATCAAACACTTGATATACATACGTAAGAATTGACAATAAAGAAACCATACATGAAGAGTATAGAAAGCCCAAATACAGTCAGGCAAGGCCAAGGAAAACCAATACTACCTAAACACAATCACCATGATTGAACATTGTATAACATAGACCATGAAAATTTCCAAGAAAAATCAGACATAGAAGAAAAGTAGAGAACTAGCCATGAAGTACCTTTTGAAATCTTTGAAAATGTGTGGTGTGAAGTGAAAATTGCTCTTGAATGGAAGGAAGTGGTTTCTTAAATGTGCAGCCCTAATTTCAAACTTCAAATTGTCAGGAAATCGATAGGTGAAGGGGAGAAATAGATCTGGCACCGAAAAAGGGAAAGAAAAGAGGAGAGTAGGAAAGAAAATGAGAGAAAAATCACATGTGTGAGGGGTTTAGGGGGCTGAGGCGCACGCCTGAGCCAAGTTGGAGGTGCGCGCTCACCCATTTGAGGTGTCAAATTGTCTCCAGAGGAAGGCACTTTAGACCATCAAGGCATGTGCCTAATTTTTTTCATATATAATAACTAACCTAAATCATCACTCACCTTACCTAACTCAGGAGTGATCACAACCCCCAAACTCCGTACAACTCTGCTTCAAAACCTAACTAAACTCATGTACGACTCTTGTAGCTAATGCAACAGAGTAATGATGTTGAATCTAAATTAACTTACCTATGCATGAATAAAAAAGTTAAAAACTAATAATCAAAATCTAATAAATAAAAGGTAAGGTGACTGGGTTGCCGCTTCCCAATAAGCGCCGGTTTATAGTCTATAACCCAACTTTGTTGCCGTAGGTTATTCGCAACATCAAATGGCACATTTGTTTTCTCACCGGAGTAGTGACCCCCCCCCCCAATAAGCCTTCAATCTGTTGTATACATTCACTTTGAACCTCCTTGCTCGGTCTTGAGATACCACTTCCACAAAGACCATGCGGAAACACACCACTCTTGTAAAAGTGACTCCGACCAATCTAGACTTTGAGGATTTACTTCCTCGGAAGGAGCTTAAGGCGTGGATTGAACGTTAGCACTTGCTAACCAACCACAAACTCTTTTTCTCAGATTCCGCTTGTCATGCCATCTTCTTAGTTTTTCTCTTTATAAATCTTTGCATATCTCTCTTATGAATCCAAATGAAATTCGTTCATAGCTCATGGAAGTTGTAAGAATCCTCTTTTTCCCTCTATTTGCTTCATATTAAAATTTAGCAAAATGTGTTGCCCAATATGCTTTATTGCTTCTAAGTTCAATAGGTAGATGGGCAAGCTTTCACAAACACTGCACTCGTATGGAGACATGCTAATCGGAGTTTTAAATGTTGTTCTATATGCCTCAAAGTGCATCCCCGTCTAATTTTCGAGCTCCAATCTTTACGTGATGAATTTGATCGTTACCTTGAGGAATCTTTTTCTGCTCTCTCTCGTTATGAGATTTTCACTTGGCCTCTAGTTTACGGATGATGCACAGAGTCGCAGACTTGATGTTCTGACTCTCGTATTTAGCTAATAATGAAGCTAATAAGCCGATTGTAGAAGTGCTCAAATTCACCATCACTAATAATAGCTCTCTCGGGGTACCATACCCGGTGAAAATGTTTCTTTTTCAAAAACTCCACCACTACGGTAATCCGTCGTTAGTTGGTAATGCTGGCACTCCCTCAACCCACTTCGGGATATTTAGTCTACCTGCCACTCTCATATATATTGTTGACAATAGGGAAGAGGGAGAAACGGGTCCCATGAAGTCGATACTCCAAACATCAACATATCTCAACTTCTAGAATGTCGTTTAAGGGCATCTCATTCCTTCTAGATATGTTTCCGGTCTTTTGGCACTTTCCTCATAATTTTTGACCATATAATGTGCATCCTTTGAACAAAGTAGGCCAATAAAAACTAGATTGCAATACTTTCTGTCATGAATCTTGATTGCTTTGCAAAAATGACCCCCATACACAGCCATATGGCATGATTCTAGGGACTTGATGCTACTCCAGACTTAATTGGTACACAACGATGTATAATTTGATCCAGATTCCCCTTCTATAAAGAAATGGATCATCCCAAAAATAGTGTTTCAAGTCACCGAAGATTTCTTGTTTTGATGACTTGAGTATCTTCCGGTGGGAATGATGGGAGGCAGGCTAAATAATTTACGTAATCTACATACCAATGCATGGTAATGATCCGAAATAGCGTTTTCATCCGGAAAAACTTCATTTACTTCCCTCCATAGGATTTGACTCCATGTGACTCAAGATAAGATTGGTGATCACAACAACATTTTCACTCCACTTTTTAACTCTTTAATCTCCAAGTTGAACTTTTGCAACAAGAGTATCCATCTAATAAAGTCTCTGGCTTTGCATCCTTTTACGTAATCTACATACCAAGGCATGGTAATGATCTCAAATAGCGTTTTATGCGGGAAAACTTCATTTACTTCCTCCATAGGATTTGACTCATGTCACTCAAGATGAGATAGGTGATCCTGCAACAACATTTTCACTCCACTTTTTATCTCTTAATCTCCAAGTCGAACTCTTGCAACATACGAGTATCCATCTAATAAGTCTCTGGCTCGCATCCTTTTTACTCATCGAATATTTTAAGGCAACATGATCCATGTAGACAATTACCTTTGATCCGATCAAAAATGGCCGAAATTTGTCAAATGCGAATACCTTTAATCGGCTAATGTACTCATTTTCTCGTAGTAACATAATTTACATTTGGAGCCTCTATCCAAAGTTTTACTAGCGTAGTGAATAGCATATGAAATTATTTTCAATGTTGACTCAATATCGTCCCCTATGCGTGATCACCGGCATCACGCATAAGCTTAAATGTGTTTTGAAAGGACCAACTGAGCAAAATGCGAAACTGGGAGTAAACACTCAATTTTTCCTTTAGAGTGTTGAACATTGTTAAACATTCCTCTTATAAGTGAAATGGGAGCTCATTTTTCCAATAAATTTTACAAAGTGCTTCGAGATTTTTAGAGAAGTCCTTGATGAATCGACCTAATGATAGAACTCCATTGCAGACTCCAAAAAACTTCTAACTCCCTTTCAACGTCACCTGCGTGTGTAGTTTCTCAATAACCCGTATTTTAGCTCTCGCTGGCCTCTCAATAACTCTATCTCGATATCGTATGTCTTAATACGTATCTCCTCTTGAACCCAATGAAATTGACATTTCTCCCAATTCTAGCACACAAATGTTGTATCCTCTACACCGCCGGCAACACTCTCACCTAAATGTTCCTAAGACATTCATCAAATGACTTCCCAAAGATCGAGAAATCATCCATGAACACTCTCAATGAGTATTTCCCACCATGTTCGAAAAGATAGACATCATACAAGTGCCGAAAGCATGTGGCTAGTCCATTGCATGACAAACCGAATGGTACTCTTCCATAAGCAAATGTGTTGAGTGTAGGGGCATGTGAAGGTAGTTTTTCCCCGATCATCTCCAAGCGTTATAGGAATCAAGCATGTACCCCGAGTAGCCATCCGGGTAAAATCAGTAGTAGGCATGTAACCCTGGCTAGTCTCTCCAACATCTCGATCAATAGTCATTAGATCAATAGTCATTATTGAGCTTGCAATAATCGATGCAAACTCTCCATCCAAAGAATCGTACGATGTAGGAATGAGTATTCAGTTATTTTCATTTGGAACTACTATGATCCGCCTCTTTTTTCAAAAATTTCCACTCAAAGATCATCAGACTCAATGGTTTTCCGATATATGATAAATGATCCCTGTATCCAAAAGCTTTAAGACCTCTTTTCTTTACCACTTACCTACATAGTAGGATTCAGACCATGCGTTGATGTTCGATTGATGCTCGTAACTCATCCTCCATCGGGCATCTTTGTGCATATAAAGTAAGGACTAATCCCTTTTATATCTAAAATGGTCCACCCCTGATCGTTTTTTTTAGATCCCGAAGCACCCTCAACAAATCTAATCTTCCTCTCGATTTTGAAAGTTATTATTCCGAAATAATTACCGTCAAGTGAATTCTTTTCTCCCAAAAAATGCCATATACGGGCGTGTGATGATAGTTGTTTGAATTCAAGGATCTGAGTTTCTAAATGTATGTTGTGCTGTATTTTTGTGGGGCCTTTATCTAGTCTTCCAACCGTAGTTGCTGAGGAGGATGGTCCTGAAGTCTGGCCACAAGTAACGTGCACATTCTTCCCCGTTTCTCTTTCTTCAGCTGGCAAATCTTGAGAGTGTACCAAACAAGCCTCCGTGAGGGGTCCTAAAGATGATTAAATCCTGAATATCTCTATTTATCGCTTCCTTTGATTACATCAATTCGCATGCATGAATCCGGTTCATTCCGAAATTTGAAAAGCCTTGGAAACACGTTGATTTTCTAATTACGTCATCTATCTAATCTCAATATCAAATGACCATTCTGCTACACATCAATCGAGCTCTTCTCGTAGCAAAAAATGGACGACCCAAAATGTACAAGTAGACGTTTTGATCTTATTCCATATCCAGGATGATAAAGTCTGCCGGAAAAATAAATTTATCGACCTTCTACCAAGATGTCTTCACAAATGCCTTCTTAGGATACTTGATCGATAGTAGTGAAACCGTAGTGTGCTTTTAAAGTCTTTCCCTAAACCTAATTTCTGAAAAGTGATAAAAGTGCATTAAATTAATACTAGCTCCTCAAATCACATAGGTCTTTATCTATATATAGGTTAGCCAATATTGTAAGTGAATAGTAAAACTCCCGGATCTTTTAACATTGGTGGCAGACTTATGTTGCAGAATTTAAAATGCGCCGCATTCCTCTGCAGATGGCATGATCAGTCTCATTGTTATCTTCCAGCTCTTCCTCTTTGTTTGATAGAATATCCTTTATGAACTTCGCGTAGTTTGTGTATCCGAGCTAATTAGCTTCGGTGAACGGTATGTTGATGTTCAACTTTTTGAATATACATCCAAAAATTTCCTAAGAACTCGCTTTTTGTTGAGCTTCTAGGTGTCTTTGTAGTCTCTGTGGAAATGGGATCGTGGGGGAATATATGCGTTTGACACAGAGGTGGTTTGCCTTTATCTCTGCGGCGAACTGTAATCATGTGCTAATCACATTTGACTTTCCCTCTACATGGGCTTCTATAACTCGATTCATCCACATGTAAATTCTGTCACCTGGATGCAGATTTCTTTTTCGAGCTAGTTCGCTTTACATGTATTTTTGGGAGCCGAACTCCTTTGTCGTAGTGATTGCTTTGACATGCTCTCTAGGATTAGTTTCTATATTGGCCGGGCAAAGTCCTCGAGTTCTACATTTCCTGATAATGCGGTTAAGCTATCAAATCATAGCATGTTGTTCAAAGTTTTTAATTAAGCCTTTGTTGATTTTGAAAAATTGGTCTCGGTCTTTGTGATTTACCGAGATAGCGATGATCTTCTAATGACGGTTTCTTCTCTTGTTGTTGATGATGTTGGAACCACAGCGGTGGTCCTTTGTTTCTTGGTTATTTTTCTCCTTTATCCCTAATTGTTTGACCCATGACGAAATTAGGATGATTTTCTTTAACCCGCATTATAAGCTGCATTGGAGTAGGGATTGTTTTGTTGTGTTCCTTGGAAAGTTTTGTGCGTAACTTCAATCTTTTCGGATGCGACCATGATAAGCATCTTGTGTAGATGCCAGAAAGGACAAAGTGCGGTGAACAGTGGCTCTGCTCCACAACCCTTCGCACAGATTGGCAAGTGGTGATTGGTGTACTACATGTTGACTGATTGAGATGGGTTATCCATTTTCATTGTAAGAAACTCCATTGGTTGTGCTGCCAATGTTGTCATTGCATCCACATTGTGTACACCCCCACAGCTGCTTTTCCTTGGAACTTTCCTGCCATCGATGGGCCGCATCGATTGATTCTCGGCCTATCTTTTTATATAATTCATATGTATCATCGACCGTCAAGTTTCATTCTTGATCCTCATGTGCTGAAGCATCTATCATATTTCAAAACTCCTCGATGTAGTCCATTATAGATAAAGAAAATTGTTTAAGCCTTTGTTTCGGAATGTCCAAGCTAGGGCATTTTCTAAAAACGAGATTCTTGAATCTCTCCCCATGCTTGAGAACAGCTCCTCAAAAATCTTTACGCATTGAAGGTGTGGATTTCATTCTTGATTTGGTGAACTCGAGAAGGTGGGAAGAACTCTTCATGGTGAACTTTTGCACCATGTCATTCCACGATTGTACACTCCCTGGAGATAAGTAGAGGAACCATTCCCTTGCAGCATCCTTCGCGGGTATGAGGGAAGTTAATCGCATTTGAATGAATCTTCGCCGATATCCCTTCTGTGACTAATAGCTTCACATAACATGCAGAAATGTCTTTGAAATTTGTTCATGAGGGTTCTCCGGTGAAGTGAATTTCTCAAAAAATCTGATGTCATGATGATTTTGGAATAGGATTTATAAACATCCGGTCTCGACGTGAAAGTTAGGTTGCCCGAATGGAGGATAAATCATAGTGGGTTCACTAGGAGCAGTAGAATTGGATTGACATAGTCCCCAGACTAAAATGAGAGCTTCATTTTGGATGGCTCTCTCTATTTATTTGGCTACGGTAGTTGATTATGAAGGTAAGAAACGTGAGCCTTGTTCTATTGTTGATTCTCGATTATCAACCATTCTTCTTGCTTGATGTTGTTCTCTTCTACAATTTCTTCGAATCTCCTTTCAATTTCGTGATCTATTGGATCTTAGATCAACCTTTAATCAAGGAGCTTGTATAAATAAAGTTTGCACGAAAAGAGTCAAGTCAACAAAGAATGAAGCAATGTAAAATCAGCCACTACAACAACAAGAGCACTGAATAATAGCAATGAATCTAGAGAATATAAATAACTAAAAAAGAAACACCGTTATTCCCCGGCAACGACGCCAAAATTTGTTGCAAAATATTCCCGCAAGTGTATGGATTCGTTGTACAAGTAATAATGATGATGAGTGAGTTATCGTCCTGCATAGGGGAAAAAGACTCAATTTTAGTGTATCCGATATACATCTAAATTCAAAAAAATAATAAAAAATAATTAATTTGTATTTAACTACGTTCTATAACTACGAAAGCAGCGTCAAAGATTGGGTTTTAAATCAAATGTGCGGGTGAGTGTATTGATTTCCGACTCCACTTTATTCAACTCTTGGTTTCAATTCTCAACAAATGATAATCAATTCAATTATGCAATTGTGACGATCGATAATTCCACTTTTATTTACTATTCTTTCCCAAGATATAATAAACCTATGATTGTCACTTTGAAAGCTTGATCCTACTCCTAGTCCGCTAATTCATATGACAAACGTGAATTGACATTTATGATTATCATCACATTGTTATTTCTGCACACGCCATAAATATTATTCCTACTATTTATTGCACCGTCGATGTTCCATAAATGTTGTTCTACCTACCGTGAGTTTTCCAACATCTACGAAAAAACAAATCTAATTATTATAATCTTTGCACAAGTAAAACATTAGAAAGCAAATACATTCATGCATATTTATGTGAAATCACAACGCAAGAATTAAACTAAAAATGCATGGTCCTTTTAATTAAAAACTAGAAATCAAATAGTTTCATCATCCATCTCAATACAAATAAACTTAGTCTAGCATACATTAATATGAAAATTACATAGAAAAAATAAAAAAGAAGCCATCCATCTCGAATCATATATTTATGAAAGAAAACTCCTGGAAATCTTCACTTCTAACCTTCGAACAATTGGATCCCAAAGGTGAATTCCTGCATTCTTCAATGTAGCTTTTCTCTCTTTTCTCTCAAAAATATGGCCCCCTAACATTAGCCAATGAATTCCCCTTATATTCTTCAACAAAAAGTGCCCTAAAACATTACCAAAACGAAATAAGAAAATTACATTTTTCTCCCTAGTTTACCTTGAAACGCGTGCCTAGTGTAACCTAAGGCACACGGACCTCTTGTTGAGAGGCGCGCGCCTCGCCTCATCGAGGTCGCCTTGTTCGAGGCGTGCACCTCGCTTTGCATGTATTTGGTCCCTCATCATTCTACAACTTTCCCTTTTTGCCTCATTTCTATTATCCCATCGATGCTCTTCTCTTCATGTCCAATTGAATAATTTTATTTTCGACTTTCGCTTCTCGCTCTAAGCCAAGTTTCGATTATTTGCATTTTAGTCCTCATCTTCTCAATTTGCGTCGATTCCATTTCTTGATCATTTTCTCCACTTTACGTATATTCATCGATGTGAACCTAAAACATAAAATACAGAACGAATTTAGCCACAATTCAATCTAAATAATAACGAATATCCATGTGTTGACAATCAAACTAAATGTACGAAATACACTTATCAAGTCACTTAAAAATGACTTAGATTTATTGACAATTTAACCTCTAAGAGATGGAAATTAAAGACCACAAATGAAGTAGTATATTTAACTATGGTACTTTAATAGATCAATACTGTAGCAATTTAGTAACTTAAAAATTCATATTTAACGAAATGAGTAATTTTAAGTAAGTACTTTTAAATATTCACACCACGTTCTAATTGTATTAAAAGTTTTCTGTTTTTTAATTGTCACGGTCCCACTAATTAACATATTTTGTTTCCATTGACATTTTCATCCAAATATCATGTTAGCGTGGTTTAAAATGATAGAGCAAATATTATTTGTAGTTTTGTATTTATTTTTGATTATTTAAAATTGAGGGATATTTTATGCTATCTTATCAGAATTTTTGACACAAAATGTCATCAAGAACAAAATATGCCGATTAATGAAAGATTGGAGATTAAAGAATGAGATTAATAAAACATTTAATGCAACTATAATAGATGGGTAAACTTCTAAGGAAATGTGGTGTCAATACAAATAAAACATTTCCCTATAAAATAATATTGAGCCAATACACAAGGACTTGATGTGAAAATGGGCAATAGTCAGGGTAATTGGCGCATTTAGTTCCTCAACGTTGTTCCTCATGTGTAATTGGTCTCTAATGATTAATTTTTGGTGAAGAGATCCACACCTAGCTCTTGTTTGGTAGAGATTGAATCAGATTTTTAGCAGATTTTGATAAAAGTTGATGTAATATGTTATTGAAAAGTTGTGGATCTTATTAAATGTGTAATTAAAATTAATTGTTGATTTTGACTTCAATTTTAATCGGATTTTTAGTGGTAGCAAACAAGGACTTAATGCCAACATCTTTCTCGTCAAATGTACAGGTAGAATGTAAATTGCTTGTCATCGTAGATGGTGAGATCTTGAAGTTTTGCTTTCCTTCATTTTTCTTCAAGTTTCATATAATGCAGAATGTAAATCAATCTATTACTTGATTGGCATGCTTGTTGTGTTCATGTTTCCCACAATTCCGACATGTCATTTTCATCATAACCTTTCCTTGCTTGACGATGCCATTTGTTTATTCGGTGCCCCCATCCTAGCCTTCTTCGATCTTCACAGCATTTTTTACGGTGCTAGAGTTAAAGGATGTTACCCAAGGTTTGGCCAGAGAGATCTTGACCTATATGTGGAGCAATAGCAAGAGAGCGTGGTCTGAGGTAGGCCGCGTTACCATAGTAGTGCACATAGTTTAGCTGGTCTTTGCCAATTAACTGAAGAGATGACATCGCAAGTGCATATGAAAAAACCCAATAGCTACCACATTAACCAAAATGAACACGTTCGTGCTCCAATATCCACCACATTAACCAAAATAGTAGCAAAATTGTTTACCTGGTACATATCATTTCAGAAGCAAGTTGGGCATTCATGTCGAGCCAATCCCCTTACTCTACTTGTCACATTTCGCCCTCTTGCTCAACATTCTACACATTGTATCAAGTCAACTATGCTCAAGCATGTGAATAAAAAACAAGGTATATCAATGTTTACCTTTATGAAATTGATGACATGCCATGTCCGTGCGGGAATTGAACTCCATTTTTTCCACTCCTTACAAAGAGAGCCATCTTCATCACTAGCAAGACTCTCCATCATCGAAGTCACCATAATCAGTCTCACATCCATCCCAATCTTCGCCATGTAAATTATGTGCAAAGTAGCGAAGGAGGTGTGGGACATACTACAAGTAGCTCATGATGGAACCTCTATCGTGAAGTCATCAAAATTACAGATGCTTACCCTCGAATTTGAGCAATTAACAATAAAAGATGACGAGACATTCAAGGTGTTTTATGCCAAGCTATGAGCTATTTTAAAGCCTAAGAGGTTGAGATAGACGGAGAAGATGATGAAAGTGAGAATGATGGTCAGATGGTCATGCTCACCAAACAATTTAAAAAATTCCTGAAAAAAATCAGAAAGGAAAAAGCTCAAAAACTCAACCACTCCAAAAGAAGAAGTTCCTTAATACCTCTAGGCAAAATCCTACTCCATCTACAGAAAAGAGTCAAAATTGTTGACCTATGGTTGACTTCATGTTTTGATCATAACAAACAAATTATTTTTATTTGTAACAATTTAATTCGAGTCTTCATAGATATTATTGCAAAATTGATCAATTGGAGACAAAAAGATCTCTACCAAAAGACTCACAATTGACAATCAATAAAAATCAAGAACTCATTTTCATAAATCACTCGAAAACAAATATCTTTAACAGTAAAACATCAAATATAGTAGACTTTGCCCCATTTTTCAGATTCTTATGTAAAGGTAAAATATTTTAATCCCTAACAAATGAATCATTAAAAGCTCAAATCAATATTTAGAATTTTTATGCCCACGAGAAATTACTTCATAAAAATGTTTGTATAAAAATTATTTTTCAAGAGGTAAAGTATTTCAACTTGATATTTAAACTCTTTACAATGTTACTTGAAAAATAAAGAGAAATCGCCATTCAAAAGCCTTCATTTTTCAAAACAATCAAGAAGGAAAAAAAATCCCAAAAAACTGTCCAGCAGAAGTCCGGTTGGCCTAGCGGTCCTCCGGTTTGCCAAATGGTCATTTTTTTAACCGTTCTGATTTCTGACACACAATGGTTAGTTTGGTTGTCCGGGGACAGTGATGCAGACAGCCTTGAATGAATTGTCGAGGTTAGTCGGAATTTTTGACATTTTGAATGCTATAAATATCATTTCACTTTTGCATTCAATACAACACTTTTTTTTAGAGCATTTAAGTAAGATATTCTTGAACTAAATTATATTGATCTTACATCATATTTATCTTTTATCAAATCATTTATTTTTGAAAAACTTTTGATTAAAATAATCAACTTTTGAAAAACATTCTTTTCATAAAAAATTTTCTCACCTAATACTTGGAGTTTCATTCAAAAGTAAAGTGTTAGCTTATTTTTTCTCTTTATACTTAATTTGATTATATCATTTATTAAGTGAGAAAAATTTCAAATTGTACAAATCAATTCTCTTTAAACTTATGGGTCATATTGAGGTCCCATAAAGCCCAATATTTTATAAGTGATCGATGCATAACTTTATTTGTAAGATACTGAAGCATTTTAAGGCTTGGATTACACCATACGCCAATCAAATATATAGTAAAAAATGTATTGCTCGTGATGGAGAGCTTGATAACTTAGAAGAAAGCGTAAGATCACTATTTTGGATTGAACCTCCACAATATATCAGCTTGCACACACTTCTTCTCTTTTATTTATTACTTTCGTATTTGTGCACTTTTTATTTGATTGACTTATTCATTTTAAATTTGGCTTAAACTTTGAATTAATTTTTCGAAAAAGGATTTTAATAACCAATTCACCTCTCTTTTTGGTTAGTTATTCTTGGGCTATCAAAAATTGCATTCGATGCCATGAGTGTGAAGGGTTCGAAAACGCAAGAACTAAGTGTGTAAATACCTTTAAAAAAGATCCAGGGGTATGAAAGCTTTGATGATACTTTGGAGCGAAGATGAAGACAAGTAAGTCAAACTCGGATGAAGAAGACAAAATTGGCAACAACCAGGTAATTTCTCTAACTGCCAACCTTCAATCTCGTAAGCTAATACATTATACATCTTAATTGTGGGCCGGATTTGGTCAGAACCTATTGTATACGGGGGCGGACACAGGGGGTGGCACAGGGGACACCCTTGCCCCCACCCCCTCCCAATTTTTTTTTTTTTGAATTTTTTTTTTAAAAAAAAAATATGGAAGGGAAAAATGAATCAACATTCATTTCAAACCAATGTTTTCTCTACTTTGAGTCTCCTTTTCTCATTTTCTCTCCTCTTCTTCACTGGTAAAATTAAGGTACAGTAGTATTTTTTTAAATGGATACGAGAATGGTTGTGATAATACTTTGAATGACTACGAACAAGAATAGTTCAAAACTTCAAATCTCATTTATCTTTGTTTTAAATGATTTATAGTTACTCTCAAAGAGTGGAAATGCTTGTGTTGACAAGGTACTGAAACGTGCTGAAAAGTACATGTCTCCACTCTTATAGCCATTTCAAGTTCAATTTGTGACAAAGAATTCGTTAAGATTTTCGACCCACGAGGAAGGGAAAGACTAGTAGGCAAGGCTTTCGTGAGCTATAAGTGAAATGAAACCGCAGGTGCTAAACAGAAGTAATTAGTGTAAAATGATTGTATACTTGGATTAGATCAATGAATAGGAATAGAAGAATTCTTAGTTGAATTTAGTTCACGTTCTTGTAATGCATGAGATTCACGAGGTGAAATTCTCGGATTGAAGTGACATTTTTAAGGAAATTTCTGAGAGCACTTTTAGCTTTGAGGAGAATCTAGTCCGATTGAATGTAATCGGAAGAAGAAAGAGTTATGCAATATGATTGAACTTGAATGAGCAAGTGATTGTTTCTGAATTGATGTTGATGCATAAAATAAGTCCGCTTTTACCATTTCCCTAATCCTTTGTTGATTCTACTTGTTACATCAATAAATTTGAGAATCTTCAAGAAATGTACATATAAAATGCGTGCAGCTTGGATTCTATCAAAGTTTGTGTAGCTCTTGATGACCAAGATTGTATCACCTCAATTTCTTTCGTTGATTTGAATTACGGAAACTATATTAAATTTTTCTCTATTTCCCACTTTAATTATGGAATGTTATAAAAATATGCAAGCAATACGTAGAGAAGGCAATTGTAATAAAATATCTGCTTACTTTTAACTTTTTCGTCACTTTTTGAAAGTTTAATTGTGCCCCCCAACATAAAAAGTCTGCGTCCGCCCCTGATTGTATACGAACATGACTAGAACCAACAATGCATGTTTAGAATGCAAAACACTAAAAAGAGATCTGGAAGTTGAACATGAAAAAAATGATACCCTTCCGGCAACTGATGTAATATATTGAAGAAAAAAGAGTCATGATATGCGAAGCCAAAAAGAGAAGCCTGGTCCATAACCGTAAATGAGAAAGGAAAAACATTTGTTGGGACTTCAAAGCAGAGTTGAATCAATGCCGAGGAAAGGGTCGAACGGTGACAATTGGATACATTCGCTTAAACATAGATTCTTAGTTATGGAAGAACATCAAATGACGAGAAAAAGGAAAAGGAAGAAATAAACCCACTCAACCAATGTTCGTTGAAGTAGCGGTAGGATCTAAAAAGTTACAAAGTCTACGCGTCTAAATTTGTTGTCAAATTTGTAAGTGTTATGCCCTGCAAGTCCGATTAACTTTCGGGACATAAACACTTTATATATATATATATATATATATATATATATATATATATATATATTATATATATATTCTAATAAATTAAATAATAGAATCCGTAGATTCAAGTCTTGGCAATTTGTTAATCCACAAGAAGTTGTAGGCTGTGATATCTAAATTATATGAAATGACCGAATCTTAAATCGTCAGGTTAGTCCGAAATAATAACGAGACTTACGGAGATCGTTTATTCTGGAGATGAACCATCACGTGTGTCATTCTTACTTGTGAAGTAATGCTTGGCCAGTCTCACAAGCTAAAGTTTGGTGACACTTGAATGAACACGTGGATGTTTTGTTATAGAACAAAATATTGGAGACCCGGCGCAGGAGAATTCCACATGGATAACTATCTGAGTGTTAGTGGTTAATATCCAACGTTCGGTAGGGAAATTGGTCACACTTTGACTTGAGGTCAATCATATTACCTTATATGAAGAGACAATCATACTGCTGGTGGTGTTGGATGTTGCTCATGCGCAAGGAGTCGCTAATACGGCATCGTTCGGGTATTTTCAAGAATCATATGAAGGTTTAGTGAATGATCGATTAAGAGGATTCGTCACTCTTAGATATTAAGAGATTATGATCTACATTTTTATCCGATTCGATTGATAATGAAATCCTTGACCAGAGGTGAACTTATAAGTCGAAAAATTAGGTTTTTGACTTACATTGACAACGGTGGGATAAAAGATATGATCGAATAATTAGAGATTGACATATGTCATATCTCATAATTGATCGGATCATATTGGGAAGGATTATAATTTCAAGGTAAACGAAAACGAGGTTTGGATTTTGTCATATCGCAGTGAGCATTTCCGTCTGCTATATTGCCCGACACATTGCTAGATGTCATTACTAGGGAACGATGAATGTGAATTAGTGATAAATTAAAAGGGGTGTTTTAATTTATCGAGTTTTGATTAGATCAAAATAATAATTCACATCGAATTGAGTGTATGCGGTGATCGAAAAGCTGCAGATGTGTCAGTACACAAAAGAGAACCAGGAAGAATGAGATTTACCAATTAATTAATTGACAAGTGTTGAATAATTAATTAATTGGAGTTGCTTATTAATATTACCGAATTAATTAATTGGATTAATTAATTTATGGACCCAGATTTAATTAACTTGATTAATTAGAAATATTGGATCAGGTTGAAATTTAAGAGATGGGTGATAAGAATGTAAAATGCATAGTTTTTCCTCTTTATTTAATGTGTTCGGTATGATTATTTTATATCAAAATGTACTTATTAATCTCATATTTTGATTTAGGTGGCAATTTTGATGGATATGGCGTAACTTGGAAGAAATAAATGGAAAATGACCAGCGACATGAAAAGAAAGTTCGGGGACTGAAATACAAATACTCAAGAAAAGTTAGGTCAAACCTCACAATGAATATTTGCAAGAGTGTTAGAGGCCAATTGGATGAAAGAAAAGAAGTCAAATGGATGGAAGTACAATCCATGAATTATCAAATATCAACTTTCGGCGAAAAAGTTATCTGCGATTTTTAGCCTCATATTGAGACCCATTTTTAACATGTCAAACGATCTAATTTAGAAGAATGATATTTGAAAATGTAAATTTGTATCTCTTTGGAGTTATCTTTCCAACATCTTGAATCACTTCAATGGGACATTACGGAGTAGAAAGATATGAGCCAAAATACTGAAAGCTATCCGTGAAAAGATTTACGTTATCACTATGCGTCAAATCGCACAAGACCATTTTTTGACTCCACGGGGCCAAATACGATTGTACGTCGCGTACGTACAAGTTGTACTATGCGTACGGTTCATCCCGAGATATGATGTTAGGTTTCCTAATGCGATTCAACTACGTATGAAATACCAATCTCTTATCACTTCATATAAACATTTAAACTAGACCAGAACGAGCAGATCGCCTCCAACCCTATTTTCTTTATATTTTTCTCTTAAATTAATAGATTGTAACTAAACTTTTGCACTTGATCGAAGTGAAATTGAAGCTTCGGAACCACATATTGTAAGATCTAAATATTTTTTTTCTTATTGTTTAATTCTTATTTTGAGTATTGAATATTCTTACGCACTTATTTTCCACTTAGAATTGTTATGTTTAATGGTGTTAGGAGATTTACTAGTTTGTTATTAGTTACAATCTACCACTAAGTTAAATATCAAATCCATAATTTTTTTGATTCTTTTTAACTTGTATAGCACTAAGATTTGATAATTTTCTACGATAGAGGTTATTGCATATTAAGAAGAATGTTTAAATAGATTGAATGCAACAAGCCTCGATGTTTGTGTTATCTAGTCCATCAATTTCTCTAACCTGTGTAAAGCTGATATTAAATTAAATTTTGAGTCTTTGATGCAGGGTTATTTAATAATTAGGATTAATTAGAACGCTGATTTCTAACTAACTAAAATTAAGAAGCTAGGGAATCAATTCCAACGGTGAATATTCAAAATATGAATTGAATTATCCTTGCATCTTATGATCAATTGCTGCTGGATTTCGACGGTAGATGTGAACTTAGACCAAGGCTAGTCTTTTGATTGTTTTCGTTAATTTAATTTTCTTGTTATTAATTGAGTTATTTATAATTGTTTGCATACAAAATCCCCCAATCATTTGTACGCGAGTCTAAATATTGAGATTACACACTCTTCGTGTGAGTCCTCAGCACTTACTTTACACTACTATATTAGTTTTAGAGGTTAATGTATTAGTTTTGGAGTGCCTGCGAGCCATAGCACTACACCAAAATTAGTTTTTGTGCTTCTTTAGTTACTTTATTTTATTTTTGAAAAAAAATCATAATTTTCTAGGTTTTTAGGTATTTTATTGTTTTTAGGAATTTTAGCATAAAATTTTATTTGTCTTTCTTAATCTAGCTTCCTTTTAATTTATTTTTCATTTGTTCTTTTGTTTATGCCGTAACTCGATCTTCTAATCAAAAGTGATTTTGCGATGCGATCCCGAGAAATTGAGAGAACTTTGCACGAGTCAAAGAGTAACATCCAACAAAGTCTTAAAGAAAGCAATCTCAATCTGACAATCCATTTACCTGCAAGTGATTTTGAGTTTGAAGGAGAAGGAACCATGGCGAAAATAGGACTTCGAAGGAAGGCTTGCGGTACCTACATTGAATCAACTTAACCTTTATGCATAACTTTTCCTATTTTAGATGCTACTACTACATTTAAGCTTAAATACGGAGCTAATACACCTTTTGCACACCACTTTTCATGGTCTTGTAGGTGAAAGATCCTCATAAGCTTATGTACGAAAGAGTTTCATGTAGTGCACTGCAGTATGAAACCTACAGAGGTCTTGCGAGAAGCAGATTAAGGCGAAAGCCTTTGCATTTCTCTACGAAGGAATTCGGCTAAGGATTGGCTCTCTTATCTACCGTCCGGGAAGCATTACCACATGGGATGGAATGACGAGGGTTGTTCTTGGAGAAATGCCAAACTTTCCAGCTTCTGGGCGACAAATATTAGGAAGGAAATTTGTGGTGTCGAGACAAAAATCACGAGGGAATATCTACATGAGTGTTGGGAGCGGCTCAGAAATTGTGTGCGAAGATGTCCCACATCATCGAGATCGGTGAGCAACTTTCCGTCCAGATGCTTCTATGAAGGTCTCCAACCCTTGAGATAGGAGCACTGATTGACGCATCAAGTGGATGAGCTTTGGTAAGATAAAACTCCCAGAAGGAGTGGGAACTTGATTGCAAATATGGCGGCTAACTCTAAAAAAGCTGGAATTAGACTCGAGCACCCCATCTAAACATGTTAACGAGGTAAATGTTTAATCCATTTGAACAACAAGCTGGCGAGCTGGCAACAACTCTTGTTCGTCGGAATGGATGCGGAGTACTATGCAAATATAGCGAAGGAATGTGGAATTTGTTTATTTGTAGGCCATCCAGTGATATGTGCCCAACACTTCAAGAAGAATCCATTGAACACGTAAATGTAGCCGGGTAGCTTTTACTGGACAACCACGAGAGGAATTATGATCCCTATTCAAACACGTGCAACGAAGGATGGATGGATCATCCAGTCTTAGCTAATGGGAATCGACAAGTAAATCAAAATCGATAGAATTTCCGGCGATATAATCGGCCATACCCTCCTGAACAACCAATATGGCCAAACTTCTAACTCTTCTGGTATGTCTTTAGAAGATATTGATAAATCCTTTGCCAGTAACATTTCTTTTGCAATTTCAAT
This sequence comes from Fraxinus americana, assembly GCA_035079005.1. Classification (NCBI taxonomy): domain Eukaryota; kingdom Viridiplantae; phylum Streptophyta; class Magnoliopsida; order Lamiales; family Oleaceae; genus Fraxinus; species Fraxinus americana. Next base: position 8,578 of record JAVHZT010000089.1, on the reverse strand, counting down.
AGGAGACCGGAGCTAGCATTCAATGTTTATAGAATCAAATTAATTAGAGAGTAGCTAATGCGGTCAGTCGGCTAGAGGCGCAAAGTTCGAGAAAATTACCCTCTCAAAGCAATGGTGAATTCAAAAGAAAATGTGAGCACAATCAGCATCACGAGAAGTGGTAAAGAGGTTGAGATTCGGTAAAGGTGGCCTACACCATTGGAGCAAGAAGAGGAAGAGAAAAGAAGTTACTGAAACAAAGGCGCCATCAATGATACCGAGGGTATTGGCGGCGTAAGTTTTACCTCTTTACGATTAGAAACCAGTGCCCCCTTTTCTTCAAGCTTTAGTAGGAACTAAAAAATATGAACGAGATCATGGTGAAATTTTGTATGAAGTTTTTAGTAAATGCGAGGTAAATATTCAACTTTTAGACATTATTAAACAAGTTACCTCGTTATGCTAAATTTTTGAAACAATTGTGCATAAGTAAGAGGGAAAGCGAGAAATTGAAGGGGATTGAAAGGGTAAAAGTTGGAGAACAGAGTATCGACAATTATTCGAAAGAGAAACTTCCGATGAAAGTGTACGGATTCGAGGTATGTTCGCTATCACTTATATAATAGGCGACACTAAGTTTGAAAAAGATCATGCTAAGATTGAGGAGTATCCATTAATGTCATGCCATATTTTGTATACACTTCCTTGAAACTTGGACACTTTAAATAAAATTGGTGTGATAAATCCAACTAGTTGAAAAATTCTTATTTCGTATTGAATATTCTTACTGCACTTATTTTCATGATTGTTACGTTTAATTGCTAGGAGGCCTACTAGTTTGTTATTAGATTTACAATCTACCTCTAAGTTAAATACTCAAATCCATGAATTGTTTGATTCCTTTAACTTGTGAATCACTAGGATTTTTGATTTTTTACTGCGATAGAGGTTATTGAATCTTAAAGAAGAATATTTAAATATATTGAATGCAACCACTAGTTTTGTGTTATCTAATTCATTGATTTTCTCTTTTGTGTAAAACTTATTTATTAAATTGAATCTTGGCTGGTTTGTGGGTTATTTAATAATTAGAGTTAATTAGAACAGATTTCTAACTAACTAAAATTAAGGAGAGATAAGAATCAATTCCAACGGTGAATATTCAATTTATGAATTGAATTATCCTTGCATCTATGATCAATTGTGGATTTCCAATGGTGGATGTGGACTTAAGACCAAGAGTTTGTCTTTTGAATTGTTTTACGTTAATTTAATTTTTATTGTTATTAATTGATTTATTTACAATTGTGTTGTATACATAATCCCCCATTGTCATGAGGCATAAATCTTGAAGTTACACACTCTTCGTGGGGTAAGCGATACTTCCACTTTACTTTACATTAGTTTTAGAAGTTAAGGTATTACTTTTGGAGTGTCTGCGACAGACATACACAATGGGCCAAGCCCGCTTGGGCTTATATTAATGAATTTCATAGGGAGTTTGAAAACTATATGGAATCATTCATTATTCTTGCTAGCACAAGAAAAAGAAATCCGTGGCTTAGTCATTCTTGTTCTACATGTGTGGATCACCATTGGAGGCTAGACAATTAGATAGCTTGGATTGTAGATCGTGATCATTGGAGTTAGAGAATCGGCCAAAGGAGTTTGCGAGAATTCGTCGAAGGTATTATTCTAACACGAGTTTCTATCTAAACCTAGAAAGCGATTTGTAGTGGGAATTGAAAAATAATTTATTTTACAAAGTGCATGATTAAGTAGATTTCCAACGGTGGTTACCGAGCCTACTTTGTATTTGTTAGAAAATTGTTTTACATTAAATCAATCAAAAGTTGATTGTTGTTGTTTTCTTGTTTCGAGCAATGTTTGCAAATTTGTTTTTCATCTGTCAAATCTGTTTTGAAAAAAAAAGGGAATCGAAGGAGGGTGACATAAAAAAGCGGCAACAACCAACGCCGCCGGCGGCGGCGAAGCGAAACGAGATGATGGTGTTTGACCTTAGCCCATACTGAGGGACAACGGCGTTGCTACCCGCAATGGGCGCCCGTTGGCGAGTTAGCTTGATAATGCTAGCACTCGACTATTGCTAAAAGTAACAAGCTACTGACATACGGTGCAGTCTGCGTATCTGACTGCGGATTTGCTGATGCCACAGCATTATTCCCAGCAATGACAGCCTCCACAGAACTGAGCGGCCCGAGTCGCCAATGCCGGTGCCCATTTTGTGGAATTAATTTTAAAAAAAATTTAGGGTTTCTACATGTCGGGTGAGTTAAGGTGGAGGCGGGGTCTCTTGTGCAATTTACGAAATTGCCGGCCCGCATGTAATTGTGAAAAAAGGGCCAAGTTTGCAATTTCTTGATGGAAGGGGCACATCAGTGCAATTTAGTTTATTGAAAGGGCTCTTCCCTTTTTGATTTTTAAACTTGGGAGTCAAGTTGCAATTTTTCAAAATAGTTTTGAATTTAAAATATTAAAATGGTTTAAATTTGATTTTTCTAAATGGTTTGGCTCTAAAATTTCAATTTTGACCCGTTTTAAAATTTAGCTTAGAATTGACGACTTTTTATGTTTTTGTTAAAATTGGATTTTAACTTAAATATTAAACTTTGACCCTAAATTGAATTTTATTTTATTTAGAAATTTTATCCTAGACTAAAATGTTAATTTAATTGCAATTAAAGTTGGACTTAATTTAGTATTTAATTAAAATTAGATTTTAATTAAATTATCTCACTACTAATATATTCTTGAAATTAGAGTTAGGCGAGCTCTAATTTGACATTTAATTCAAATTTTATTTTAATTAAATTGTCTCACCTAAAATTTTCTTGAAATTAGAGTTGGACTCTAATTTGGTATTTAATTAAATTTTGATTTTAATTAAATAAGTTTGCACATAATATCTTGTAATTAGAGTTTGACTCTTATTTTGTATTTTAATTAAAATTTGATTTTAATTAAATTCTACTACATCAATGGTCGATTATAATTAGAGTTGGACTCTAATTTGACATTTAGTTAAAATTTGATTTTTTGATTAAATTATCTCGCCGAAAATTTTATTGGAATTAGAGTTGCACTCTAATTTGGTATTTAATTAAAATTTGATTTTAATTAAATAGTCTTAAGCATCTATAATTTAGAATTAGAGTTTGACTCTAATTTGATATTTAATTGAAATTTGAGATTTTAATTAAATAAACATGCTAATTAAATTAATTGAATAATTAATTATTTAATTGTTCCGATCAATTTGTTTAAAATTAGTTTAGACGACATTAATTACTAGAAACTTGAAACATAATTGCATATAATATTATATATTATATATGAAAGTTTTTATATGATGAATGTTTTATTAATGGATGATTATGGACTCGATTATGTGGATATGTTGAATGGTTAGTTTTATTCTATTATTTGTTTTATGGGCATGTGAGCTCTTAATTTATTTTGGACATGCGAGTCCATTATTATTGTTATTATTTTGGGCTGCGTGTTCAAATTGTTTGAGACTGCTGTTTGATGCCAACTAGTACTAAGATATATGTTACAATGAACTGAACTGGAGGAATGGAAGGAAGAAGGAAATTGGAGACCATAGAAGATGGAGGCATTGTATGAATCGATGCAATACTCCCTAGGAGGCCCGACTAACTAGTCTTCCTTATCAGACTCGGGGAAGACTAGATAAGGTATAAGTCCATAATCATTCACACTATTATATGTATGTTTATTTACATGCTAGATGTATAATAGAATATACATAATTATTACGATGAGACCTTTGCATACACAAACCCCTCGATAAAAATATTAAGTCAATCTTTATTTATTTGCACTTCTATCGTTATAGTGAAAAACGAGGAGTCCTAAATCGAGTCTCAACTTATTTGATGCACTCAGATTTTGGTCCATTAGGGATATGTTTGACACTATGAAATATTTGATATTTTTGAATGATGGACTTGACTTAACTAAAATTTATCTTTTGTTGAGTACACCTCGAGGAATGGAAATTTTAGAGCCATCTTAAGCTAACACATAAGTTGTGTGAAGACAGAGAAGAGTTGTCGACAATGATGCAGAGGAATTGTATGGAGATACAATTGATAATAGTATCTATCGAAATGTTTTATTAAGGCTTGTTGAGTACACTCAATATTTTTAATATAACAAATGAGATCCCAACCCATTTGCAGAGTCAAGTATGGATTCCGTAAATTTATGTAAAGAGGGTCGCCAGAATTCATGGGTGGGTTAAGCGGTGAGTAAAGGTAGAAGTTAATTTAATAAAAGACCATGTTAAATTAATAGATGTATTATATATTATTCTTTTACTTTTCGTCATTTACATTTATTGAATCATGAGTGACCATGTGTATTTGAGGCATCTTTGAATGCCAACAACCAAACCAAATTTTCTTGATTAATGACATTTTACAATTTGAGAATTATTCTCAAGCATGAGAAATTGGTTTGTGTCCTTGAGTAGCCCTTTTCGAGAGAGATACATGCGATGACTCATTTCGACAAAAGAAGAGGTGCATTCTGCTATCGTAATGAACTGACGGTGATGACGATAGAATGCTTACCCAACATGTGTGATGTTTACGACTATGTCACATTGAGTTACAAAAGCAACATAAGAATATAGATGCTAACACGCGATTGTCCATCTCGATGTGTTGAATGAAGAACAATCAGCGTGTGAGAAAGATATGAGATTTTTCTAGCAACTATACCGAGTCGCAGTAATGGCGAGAAGAATCTTGATCAATGCTTTCAGTATGCTCTTGAAGATGTTGAAGTACAGCCTTTGAGAAGTTATCTCAATTGAGTTCAGTCATGAATAATGAACTAAGTATAGACTTGATCTTGAAATCTCTACTGGAGAGATTATTAACTTAACTAATTATGGTTAACATGAATAAATTCGAATGCTACGTATTGAGTTGCTAAACATGCTTAAAAGCTAGTATTGATATCTACTGTTTCTAGTGGGCAAATCTTGATCATATATTCCTTTAGGGAAATCTAGCGATGCTTTAGGGAAACTTGACCAAGATAGGTAAGGACAGGTTAAAGTGAATAAAGGACAATACGAAATCTAATGACATTTATTATCATTTTTGGAATGGTAGATGCATTAGAAGTGAAATCTGCAAAGCTTATATCTACTCCGTACTAGATTAAGCGTTATTGAATAATAGATATGAATGCCGTATTTATATAAATATCTGTTAAATAGAAGTAGATTCTTTTGCAAAATGGAGGAAGTTGACTTGCAATGCTTTGAAAATAGGCAAAGTTACGCATTGCCTATAAAGGAGCTGTGTGCCTTTGCCTTTAAACTTAATATTAGAATTAGAGAAATGTTATTTTCTTCTCACCATTACCAAAGGCGTTAAATAAATTTCATGTTTTGACATGAATTATTTTAATTTTAAAGCATGAATTGTTGTTCCTTTTTATTTTGATAAGATCTTAATGGTTGTGTTAAATTACAAAATGACAATTATATTCTAAATATTGAGTAAACCTATAATACAAAATGTGAGAAATTGTAATGCATAAAAAATGATAATCTAAATAATACCTATATAAAGCATTGCGGTTGAGTAAGCATAAATGAGAATGTAATTCCAAACTTACATGAAGATGTATATTTAGGTCAAATGATCATTTGACAAATGTGAATCATGCTTGTTAGACACAGTGATCAAATCTCATTTTACTTGAAAATGAGAAAGATCTGCACAATTACTAGATCTAATATATAGTGTTGTATGTAGACCCATATCAATTGATGTCAGGTAAAGTTGATCTTATCTCATCACATTTACTAATGAACATTTCAAAAATGATAATGTATAATTGATAAAATTCAAGCATGAAACTCTTGAAATGTTCAAGGGATTCAAGCTAGAAGTTGAGAAACAAATAGATAAATATATTCTCACACTAAAATCGATCGATGTAGAGAATATCTAAAAGGAAGAATTTTAGATTATCTAAAAGAAAATGAGATTCTCATGTAGTGGATTCCTCCACATACATTGCAATATAATGGTGTATTTGAAATAAGGCATCGTACACTATTAGAAATAGTGTAATTAAGAACAAGCCATGCAAGCATTCAAACATTGTTTTGAGGTCATGCACGTGTTGTGTACTAAATCGTGTCCCATCTAAATCGGTTGACAAAACTTCATACGAGTTATGGAAAGACCCAACTTATCTCATATGAAAGTTTGGGTTGTGACGCTTATGTGAAGCGCACTAAATTGGATAAGTTTGAAACTAAATCCGATAAATACATATTTGTGGATATCTAAGAGAATTGAGTATCAATTCTATAATCCCGTTGAGAAGAAGATGTTCTTCTCAAGACATATCATATTCCTAGAGAAAGTGTTTATTCTAGGAGAGACAATGGGAACAAAATAAATCTTGAAGGAGTTCAAGAATCCACAAATATAATTGACCAAATAGATGAACCTGAGTCTAATCCTACAACTGCTGAGGGACATACTCTTGATCAGGAAGTAGAGACTTCTTAGGACACGTTAGCTCCATGTAAATCTTGTAGGATCATTCGACTTCCTAGAAGGTACGAATCATGATTACTAATCACACATTACTAATCGAGGATGATGAACCTACTAATTATGCATAAGCAAAGTCAACTGTTGATTCGCTGAGATGGCAGAAGGCTGTGAAATCCGATGTGAATTTAATGTATGTAAACAAGGTTTGGACCTTGGTCGACCTGCGTAATGGATTAGAATCCATAGGTTGTAAATGAGTTTACAAAAAAGAGTTAGTATGGATTGAAACAAGCCTCTTGGAGCTGATATGTCCGATTTGATGCAAAAGTCAAAATGTTGGATTTTATAAAAAATGAAGATGAATTGTGTGTTTACAAGAAGATAGTGGGAGCATTGTCGCATTCCTGATATTATATGTATGAGACATATTATAGGAAACGATGTTTATGTATTTCAATTGTTGAAATTATGGTTGTCAAATTATTTCTCCATGATAGATATGGGAGAAGCAAGTTGATCTATAGAGATAGTTCTAAAAGATTACTTAACTCATCCTAATCTATATAGATAAAATTTCGAGAAGATTTTATATGGAGAAAATGAAGAGTTCATGGATACACTGATAATAACTTCTAGTCAAATTAGAATGATAGCATATCTCAATTAGAATATTGGTTTACTCTAAAGCGGTGTGTTGGAAAATGTTCCAAATCAGAAATAACCGTTGATTCAATAATGGAAGTCTTATACATCATTGCTTTAGAAAGCAACAAAAGTTGTGGTCTGGATCGGGAAGTTTATTAATAAACTTGGAGTAGTTCCTAGCATTGTTAATCACATGTTTCCGCATTGTGATAACAATGGAGTCATCGTGCAAGCGAAAGAACTAATGTCTCATCAATGATCCAACATGCGTTAAAGGCGGTATTATCTCATTGGAAAGATAATACAATGAAATGACGTAAAGAAGGAACGAATTCCCACACGTTATTAAATTACAGATCCACTGACAAAGAGTTGTCGCGGCATAAACATGATCATCATGTAGACTCTTATGGTATAAGATACATAAGTGATTGGATCTAGTGCAAGTGGGAGTTTGCAAGTATTATGCCCTAGGTCCAATCGACTTTGGACATAAACACTTTAAATATATATATATATATAATCGATGCATACTTATGGCAATATCTATTATTTAATTGAGTTAATATTCTAATAAATTAAATAATAGAATCCGTAGATTCAAGTCTTGGTGATTTGGTAATTACAAGGAGTTGTGATTGTGAAATACAAATTACATATGACTGAATCTTAAATCGTCTGTGGTCGAAATAATAACGAGACATGTATATCGTTATTACGGATAGACCATCACATGTGTCATTCTTACTTGTGAAGTAAGTAGCTGATCTCACAAGTTAAAGTGTGGTGACACTTGAATGAACATGTGGATGTTTTGTTATAAAACAAAACATCGCAGACCCGCTAAGAGATTCCATGTGAATAACTATCTGAGTGTTAGTGGTTAATCTCCAACGTTCGGTAGTGAAATTGGTCTTTTGACTTGAGGACAATCATACTTTGGTGGTGTTGGATGTTGCTCTGCCAAGGGTCATTAATACAGCATCGTTCGGGTATGTCAAGAATCATATGAAGGTTGTGAATGATCGATAGAGGATTCGTCACTCTTAGATAGTAAGAGATTATGATCTATATTTTATCCAGTTAAGTTAATAATAAAATCATTGGCCAAGGTGAACTCATAAGTCGAAAAAGAGTTTTTGACTTACATTGACTTAACAGTGGGATAAAATATGTGATCGATAATTGAGATTGGCACATATCCATATCTCATAATTGATCGAATCATATTGGCGAAAAGATTATAATTTCACGGTAAACAAACAAGTTTGGTTTTGTCACATCACATGATATACTCGTCACATGTATTGCCCGACACATTGCTAGATCTCAATCTGGGACGACGAATGTGAATTAGTGATAAATTAAAAGGTATTTTA